>BQNB010005417.1:3592-97045 GCA_026074375.1 Tanacetum coccineum | reverse complement strand
ACATATCCTTTCATCCATGCTTTGACTGTATATGGGCATAAGTAGCCTCCCCTCAAACAATGCTTCAAGGGATAAGAATTTGCTCAACAGTTGTAACTTTGGCGCCCAGCAGTACTAACTTTTGCCTGGCAGTAGTAATTTTCTGCCTAGCAGTAGTAAGAGATATATAACAGTATTAACTCTGTCTTCAATAATTATACAACAACATGCCTCTATTCATCACAAGCACACTAGAAAAGACTAGATAGACATGTGAGAATTCATGAGGATCCATATTTATGCATAACCCATGAATAAAAGTTAAAAACTGTTATCCAAAACATTAACTTTCCCTCAACCAATTCTTCAGAGGTGAAGCATTCAACATCAGGTATTCAAGATGCTTTACCTGCAGGTGTTAGTCCATAGCCAAAAATACACAATCTAAAGTATGTTCTTCTTGACAGTTTTAAGTATGACCAACAGTTTTAAGTATAACTAGCAGTACTAATTGACAAGACTAACAGTACTAATCCTTTACAAAACTTTTACAAAAACATAAAGAGATATAGACATTAAGGATTAAGCATTCCAATACTTGAGACCAAGTACTAAAACCTTCCAGCATCAAAACCTTTTGTAAGAAGATCTGCAACATTATAATCAGTATGAATTTTAACCATTTGTATTAAATTTTTAGCATTGCAATCTCTTATAAAATGATGCCTAATCTCTATATGTTTTGTTTTAGAATGTTGAACAGGATTTTCAATAATGCAAATAGTATTGTTATTGTCAATATTAATGACAGTATTCATGAAATTATACCCATAATCCAGCAATTGATTTTGAATCCAGAGTACTTGTCTATAGCAACTAGTAGCAACCACATATTCAGCTTCAGTTGTAGAGGTGGCAACCATAGTTTGCTTCTTACACTACCATGATATCAACCTGTTTCCCAAAAACTTAATTTTTTCGTTAGAATATTTTTATTCTTTTACTTGACTTAATAAAAATCGTCAATTTTAATTATTTGTGCGCCGTGATTTAGATATTTATCCGCTTTAGCATTTGAGAAATCAACGAATGCCTATTTTAAGACTTGCGATCTTAATTATTTTAATTTTTAGTATTTTTCATATATTATTGTTGTTTGGCAAAACTGAGAACCCCCACACTCCACAAAAATGTTATTTTTATTAATTTGAATTTAACGAGCTAGATTAGTGTTTGGGCTCGAGATTAACAGATGTATAAACGTTTAACGAAGGTGGGCCGAAGCCCACTCTTTCTCTCTTGTTGCTCGGCAGCCACAACCCAAAACAAACACCCTTAATTTTTTTTATCCAACCCATGACCCAAGCCCAAGTTTCACTTTATTAAAATGTGTATTTTATAAAGATGCCCACTACTCTTTTATGTATAATCCGATGACACAAAACACTACAACAAGATATAAACAATTAAAATAAATTGTTTCCTCTCCTCTTCTTGTTCTCTATTCGGACAAACACACACAAAAAAAACACCAAAAAACCATCATCAAATATCATATAAATCTCTTCCAATCTACTCTTCAATTAGTCTACATAAACCCCAATCATCTTTTGAAGATCAAAAACCAACATGCAATATTGGTTTTCTCAAGTTTTGATTTTTTAAAGGATTTATTGGGGTTTTTGGGTTTTTGACTCTAATTAAGTATTGGAGTAACAGGGTTTGATTTTCGAAGGTTTGGGCATTATTTATGGTTTGATTTAGTCGTGCTTTGCTCCTCGTGGATTTCGGCAGCCTACACTGCCTTCTTTAGGGTTGTGTTTGTTATTTTTCTTTCATCCATTTTGTGTTGTATAGTCATCCACTTAAAAACCTTAATTGTTGTTGATTTTATATGGATGTGAATGTGTTTGATTTTGATTTCTTTGAGTCATGCATGTGGTTGATTATGTTTTGCTATTGTTTAATAATGTACATATGGTATATTGGCTGTAGATGATGTTTCTAGGATATGTTATGGCATTGCAAGTGAATAATTGGTGATTTGGATAAGTTTTGATGGGGTTTCTAGGTAGTTTTATGGACTGTTTTTAGATCAGTAGCAAAACGTGGCTTTTCCCAATACTTTTTGGCATAGAGAATGTGAAATAATATTACATGGTTTGATAGATATTGTTTTAGGTATGTGGGATAATTGGAATGGTTTATCTACTCCTAACGGTGAGGGTTGTTATGGCCGTTTTTACGATTGATAGTCAAATTCTGAACATCGTTTGGAAAAACGAGTGAAACTCAAGTTAATGCTCTAAAATGTAGGATATGAAAACTAATCTCAGTATTATACATCTTAATCTAACTTCTCCAAGTGGATTCACTTTAATAGCTATTACGGTTTGGAAAATACGACAAAATTAGTGTTTGGTAAGAAAATTTGGGACTGCTGCAGACCAGCAGTATAAATGGGTTAATTGCAGCAAACTTTTGGCCTATTTAAAAAGGGTCTGGATTATTTGTTTGTGTTGTAGAATTAAGTTCATGGTAATGTGTCGAAATTGGATAGAGCCATATCTCCTCCGGTATGAAGTGAGTTATGACCGGATTTAAGGAAACTAGTCAGTTTGATCTACATGTTTGAAAATGGATTTTACTACAGTTTTTGTCACTAAACAGTGTTGGGTTTAAACATGGTTATTGAATAGACATCATAGCTTTCATTATCTCTGTTGGATTCAACTTGATTTCTATTATAGAATAGGTTTATGTCACAAAAAACCGTAAGAAGTTAATAATTCAGACGAATCTTTCTTGTTTGAGTTATAATTGTAAAAAACCAATTTCCCGTAGATTGGTAAATGTTTGATTAAAAGACCTAATGTTCTGGAACTAGTCTTAAGTTATCTTTCCAGGGTGGAAAGCCCCATCTTTGTGTTTTTTATAGGTTTAAGAGATATTGGTCTTGTATGTTGACTAATTCAGCAAAAATAGTTTTACGTTTTTCTTGACAAATAAAGTGCGGCCACCATAGTATAGATATAAGAATCGCATCTAAACGGAGAATTAGTAGACACTTAATGTAGTATAAGTGCATGGTTGTATACCAATTTAGGGATAAAAATACTTTGGTTAAGTCTTAATGCAATGCCATAATATTCGGATAGAATGATCTCTTGACAATTTGATTTATTTTTTAGGTATTGTTTCTTTTATCTACTAGTGTGTCAACGCCTTTTTAGGTGGTGCTCACCATAGCGTAATTATTTCTCTCATCCAAAGGATTAATATACTTCTGATCTCCTTGCTAATACAGGTGAGTTTATAGCCCCTCCTTTTCATTTTAATGGTTTTCTTTTAAACTCTTTTTGGTAGGGTGGAGAATACATGCTTGTTTTGCAGTAATAACTTATCAGGTTACTACTATATAAGCGTTACTATGAATGTTTTTACTAAAGCTTTTGCATTATTCTACCACATGTTTTCTAATATACATGTTTGATACATGCTTGTTTTCCGGAATACAACTTATCGGTTACTACACTATATAAGCGTTACTATGAATGTTTTTACTAAGCTTTTGGCTTATTACACTGTATTTCTTAATACATGTTTGATACTGCTTGTTTTTAACGAATAACTTATCGGGTTACTACTATATAGGCGTTATTGAATGTTTTTACTAAGCTTTTGCTTATCCACAACATGATTTTTAATACTGTTTGATTCATGCTTGTTTGACCGAATAACTTATTGGTTACTACTACATAAGCGTTACATGAATGTTTTTACTAAAGCTTTTGCGTATCTACCACATGATTTCTAATACATGTTTGGATACTGCTTGTTTTACCGAATAACTTAATCGGTTACTACTTTTTAAGAGTTAAATGATTGTTTTTACTAGCTTTTGCTTTCTCTACACCTTGTTTTCTTTTTCATGTTTGATAATTCTTTGTTTTACGATAAACTTATTGGTCTACTTTACTACATAGGTTACATGAATGTTTTTTAATAAAGCTTTTGCTTATCTTAACACATGATTTTCGATTACATGTTGATAATTGGCTTGTTTTATTAACTGGACAACAAAGAAACTTTATGATATGTTAGACCTCAAATATGAGGGTCAATTGATGAGGTAGTCATTGGCCAAAGACGCACATATGGAACTGTTAATTGCCCTATAATGGGTAAGCGCTTTAGTACAAATAAAATAGATTGTTGGGTTTGATCAGCCCTTGTCAGGGGGTATGATCGAATCCTTTCGTGCACCATTAGTCAAATCGGACAATTTGTATTTAGAAGTTAGGTATAAGGAAATAATACCTAGTTATGGGGCAACATGAATTACATACAAGATATGTGTTAACGTTAAGGCTTCGGTGTCATAAGCTCAATGCATCTAGATTTTATACATTGTATTCGTTGCCAATGTATTCTGTTTGAATTATACTTTGAAACAATGTAGCTGGCTGATCTTAAACCTTGTGGTCCACTGTTGAACATTACTTGATTTATTGAATCATTACTTAGATTTCGATAACGTATTCTTCTAAATGTTTAACGTACTTTTCTTACAAGAAATGTTCTTGAAAATATTTTCAATACATGCTTTTACTTAAAACCTATGAATTTCTCCAAAACATTATTGTTGACGTTTTTGCATGTATTTTCTCAGGTTATTATATTGCTAGCTGAGCATTGGGAGCATTTGAGTCGCGTGGATATCAAAACTTAAAGGACTCGGTTTTCTTCACATTCGATAATCATTTATCTTTAAAAATATTACATTGAATCATGTTTGAACTTTTTACACTTGGTTGTGTATAGGAAATTATTGGGACTAAAATTTACTGCTGATTTGTTTAAATCGAAATGTGACATTTTATCTAAACGTCTCTTTTGAGTCGTTTTCTATATAAAAAAAAACATTGTTTATTCTTTATCCTATTGAAGTAGACACCTAATGTGGCTATTCCGCTTTGTTGCGTTGTGATTTTATGGGGGGGTGTCTCGATTGGTATCAGATCTCTGTTTTATAGCGGAACTAGGTCGTTTTCAAAACCCTAGACTATAACCGTTTTTCAAAAATTTAAGAGTCTTTCACCATTGTCCGATATCCATGCGCGCTTGCTCCCAGGTAATTTTATATGCTACTACTTTTCGCTTCTTTATTCGCTATTACATTAATATATTTGCTCATTTATAATACTTGGTTAATTATTTCACATCTCTCATCACGGCCTATCTTATGACGTATATTTATTGCTTTATATCAGGCCAATTAATATATATAGTTACTTACCTTTGACTATCGCGTACTTTCCTACTATCTTATTTTCTCTCTCGAACCAAAATAGTTAATTTATATATAGATAACTAGTTACATATGTGCATCAGTACTTGGTAAGTCTTATTAAGTTCTTTTTATTCAATACTTTATATGAGCGTTGCTCGGGGTGATCTTGAAACATTACGTGACTTTATTTTATTCCTTTTTTGATAATATTGACATTGGGGTGTGTACTTTGTCAATATCTATTAGTTATTCTTTGTCGTTTTCACTCCTGAGTTTGAATACTCTTCGTATGCTTTTGGATTCGCGTATTTTGTGTTTGTAATCCATTGTCTTAAATCTTCCAATTGATTTTTTAATGGGAAGTACAGGCTTTATCTTGCCAACTTCGGATCGTGCCGTCTTTTCGGCACTTACCTTTGGAAAACATGATGGAGAACGCTCATTCTCTTCTACTTACCCTTATGAATTTTGAAGAATCATGTCTTCAAGTAGACACTCCTTTTTACTTATTATGACATTGTTTTGATATTGTGTTTTGTGTCGGAATGCTTAAGTAGGATGATTTATAATCGTCTTATTAAAATGAATTAGGACGCTTCTTCATTTGAATAAGGAAATTATAAACCACCGAACCATAAGTTCATAATTCGTCACTTACAAGGATTGGGACGCCTCTTTTTGTAAGTGGCAAATTATAAATGAGTGGGCTTATGTGTATCCGACATAGCGTGCGTTCGTTTGTACGAATCATTCTTTGGGCTATGAACTTCTTTCGACTCGTGATTTGTTATATGGGTTTTTTCCGAATGTGTATTGACCGACACGAACTTGATAATCTAATGGTAATGAACCATTAATCGCTTCTAAGAATTGACGACTTGTTAAAATCTTCGTTCTCAAATGGCTTCTTCTTCGAGTCATGTATTTTATCTTTCCTTTTAAGGATTCTCGCGACATTCAATCCGTTCGCCCTTTTGTAGACATGTTGCATTATTTGATGTTTGCTTTTTCTCATTTAGTATCCGTTGGAAATCTCGACGATGACTTGCCTATATCCTCATCTCTTCATAATTTAACCGAAGATGATTCAGATGAATTGAGCGCCGGGACGTCGCTCCCTAAAGGGGTAGATACTTTAACAACCCGAATTTAAGATCAATGTTTAGACCGAGCCCTATTTGTATTTTCTAATTTTTTCGTAGAAATCATTTTTATTCTTTTACTCGACTTAATAAAAATCGTCAATTTTAATTTTTTTTTTGTGCGTCGTGATTTAGATATTTATCAGCTTTTGCGTTTGTGAAATCATGAATGCCTGATTTTAAGACTTGCGTTCTTAAATTATTTTAATTTTTTGTATTTTTTTCATCTATATTTATGTTTGGCTAACTGAGACATAATAAATCGTATTTTTATTAAATTGAAAACTTAACGAGCTAGATTAGTGTTTGGGCTCCGAGATTAACAGATAGTATAAACGTTTAATGAAGGTGGCCGATGCCCACTTTTCTCTCTGTGGTTGCTCTCGGACTAGCCTACAACCCAAAACAAACACCCTTATTTTTTTTTATCAAAACCCATGACCCAAGCCCAAGTTTAATTTAATATATTAAAATTGTTTATAAAAAGGAAGCCCACTACTCTTTTTATGTATAATCCGAGCCAAACAAACTCACAAAAGATAAAAAAAATAAAAATTGTTTCTCTCCTCTTCCTTGTTCTCATGTTTCGACACTACACAAAAAAAAACACCTAAACCATCATCAAATATCAATAAATCTCTTCCAACTTACTCTCAAATATTCCTACTATAAACCCCATCATCCTTTTAAAAAGTTCAAACCACATGCAATTGGGTTTTTTCTCAACGTTTTTGATTTGTGAAGATTTTGGGGTTTTAGGTTTTGATCAATTTTTAACACTTATTGGAGTAACAAGGTTTGATTTTAGAAGGTTTGGGCTTATTAGAATGGTTGGAGTTAGTCTGTGGGTTTGCTCCTAGTGGATTCGGACAGCCCCTACTCACCCATCTAAGGGTTGTGTTTGATAATTTCCTCTTTCATCCATTTTGTGTGTAAGTCTCCTTAAAAAACCTTAAATTGTGTTTGATTTTTATGGATGTGATGTGTTTGATGTTGATTCTTTGATGTCATGCATGTGGTTGATATATTTTGGCTATTGTTTAATAATTTGTACATATGTTATATTGGCTGTAGATGATGTTTCTACGATTATGTTATGCATTGCAAACGTGAATAATTTGGTGATTTGGATAAGTTTTTGATGGGTTTCTAGGTAGTTTTTTGGGACTGTTTTTAGTTCAGTAGTAAACGTGGCTCTTTGTCCCAATACTTTTTTGGCCTAAGCACTGTGAATAAATCTTTAATGGTTTGGATACGATCTAGTTATAAGGTTCATGTCGGCTAATTGAGATGGGTTTATCAACTCCCTGGATGAGGGTGTTTATGGACTGTTTTTCCGATGCTAGTCATAATCTGGAACATCGTTTGGAAATCGAGTTAAACTCCGAGTTAATGCTCTACAAATGTAGATATGAAAACTAATCTCAGTAAATTATATATCTTAATATACTTCTCCAAGTGGATCACTTTATAGCATATTTACGGTTTGGAAAATACGTCAAAATTAGTGTTTGGTAGGAAAATTTGGGACTGCTGCAGACCAGCAGTATAAATGGGTTAATTGCAGCAAACTTTTGGCCTAATAAGGTCTGATTATTTGATGGGGTTGTAGAAATAAGTTCAAGGTACATGTGTCGAACCGGGTATAGACCATAATCTCCTCCGGATGAGTGAGATATGACCGATTTACGGAAACTAGTCAGTTCTGAACTACTGTTTGAAAAATGGATTTAACTACAGATTTTTGCACTAAAGTGTTGGGTTTTAAAACATGGTTAAACACTAGACATCATAAGCTTTCATCTCTCTTTGGATTCAACTTGATTTCTATTATATAATAGGATTTATGTCCAAACCGTAAGCGTTAAAAATTCAGCGAACTTTCTGTTTTGAGTTATGATTAGTAAAAACTCATTTCCCGTAGAGTGGTAAGAAGGGTTTGATCTAAAGGCACTCTAAGTTATGGAAACTAGACTTAAGTATCTTTCCAGGGGTGAAAGCCCCATCTTTGTATATTTTATAGGTTAAGAGATATGGTCTTGTAAAGTTGACTAAAATTCAGCAACATAGTTTTACGTCTTTTCTTGACAAATAAAAGTGCGGCCACATAGTAATAAGATAAGAATCGCTAAACGAGAATTAGTAGACACTTAAATGTAGTATAGGTGCAGTTGTTTACCCAATTTGGGGATAAAATACTTCGGTTAAGGTCTTAATGCAATGCATGGCATATCTCGGAAGATATCTCAATGACCATTTCGATTTATTTTAGGTATTGGTTTCTTTATCTAATAAGTCGTGGTGTCACGCCTTTTTAGGTGGTGCTTAGGCGTAATTTGTCTCTCATCCAAAGATTCATCCTACTTTCTGATCTTCCTTGTAATAGGTGAGTTTTAGCCCCACCCTTTTCTTTATAATGGTTTTCTTAAACTTTTTTGGGGGAGGAATACATGTTGTTTTTACGAATACTTATCGGTTATTACTTTATAAGGCGTTACTTGAATGTTTTACTAATGCTTTTGTTTAATCTCAATGTTTTCTCATTACATGTTTGATACATGTGTTTTACGAATAAATTAGAGGTAATACTATATAAGGTTACATGAATGTTTGTACTAAAGCTTTTGATTTATATCCATCTGA
Source organism: Tanacetum coccineum (assembly GCA_026074375.1). Classification (NCBI taxonomy): domain Eukaryota; kingdom Viridiplantae; phylum Streptophyta; class Magnoliopsida; order Asterales; family Asteraceae; genus Tanacetum; species Tanacetum coccineum. The sequence continues at coordinate 87,988 of BQNB010005417.1, read as the reverse complement.
TTTCTAAATACATGTTGATTTACATGCTTGTTTTACCGAATAACTTATCGGTTACTACTATATAAGCGTTTTTTTTTTACATGAATGTTTTTACTAAAGCTTTGCTTGTCTACACATTGATTTCTAATACATGTTTGTACATGCTTGTTTACCGATTAACTTATTGGTTACTACTACATAATGCGTTTACATGAATGGTTTTTAATAAAGCTTTTGCTTATCTTTACACATGATTTCTATTACATGTTTGATAAATGCTTGTTTTACCGAATAAACTTATCGGTTACTACTATATAAGCATTACATGAATGTTTTTACTAAAGCTTTTGCTTTATCTACCACAATGATTTCTTTATACATGTTTGATACATGCTTGTTTACGAAAATAACTTATTGGTTTACTACTACATAAAACGTTTCACGAATGTTTTTACTAAAGCTTTTGCCTTATCTACCACCTGATTTCTATTCATGTTTGATACATGTTGTTTTATAAAAAATGGACACAAGAAAACTTTATGATATGTTGGACCCCAAATATGAGGTCAATTGCATGAGTAGTATTGCCAAAGACCCACATTCAAGAAACTTGTTATTGCCTATAATTTGGGTAAGCGCTTAGTTACATAATAATAGTTCTGTTGGGTTTGAAGCCCCTGTCCGGGGGTATAAATCGATACCTTTCGTAGCCAACCCAGTCAGACGGAACAATTTGTATTTAGAGTTAGGTATAAGGCATAATTACCTAGTTATGGAGGCAACATGAATTAAATACAAGATTGTGTTCAACGTCAAAGCTTCGGTGTCATGAGCTCAATGCAATCAAGATTTATATCCCTGTATTCGTTGCAATGTTTTCTGTTTGAATTTATACTTTGAAACACTGTCGCTCGCTGATCATTAAACCTTGATGGTCACTATTGAACATTACCTTGATTTATTGAAACATTACTTGGATTTCTGATTAACAATTCTTCTAAATTGTTGTAACGCTACTTTTTTACAGGAAATATTTCTTGAACTATTTCAATACTGCTTTTACTTAAACCTATGAATTCACCAACATTATTGTTGACGTTTTTGCATGTATTTTCTCAGGTTATTATATTGCTAGCTGAGCATTGGGAGCATTTGAGTCGCGTGGATATCAAAACTTAAAGGACTTGGTTTTCTTTCACATTCGATAATCATTTATCTTTAAAATTATACTTTGATCATGTTTGAACTCTTTTAACTTGGTGAAAAGGAAATTATTGGGACCTAAATTTACTCTGATTTGTTTAAATCGAATGTGACATTTTATTAAACGTCTCTTTTGAAGTCGTTTTCTATAACTTGTACTTTATACTATGAAGTAGCACCCCAATGTGGTATTCCGCTGCGTTGTGATTTTATGGGGGTGTCACAGATTGGTATCAGAGCACTCGTTTATAGGAGAACTAGGTCGTTTTCAAAACCCTAGACTATAACCGTTTTTTTGAAAAATTTTAAGAGTCTTTCACCATTGTCCGATATCCATGCGCGCTTGCTCCCAGGTAATTTATATGCTCTCTTTTGCTTCTTTATTGCTATTACATTAATAATTTATATATAATACTTGGTTATTATTTCACTCTCATACGCCTATCTTATGACGTCATATTAATTGCTTTATATCGGCCAATTATATATATACGTTACTTACCTTGACTATCGCGTACTTCCTACTCTCTTATTTTCTCTCTCGAACGTCAATACTAGTATTATATATAGATACTCGTACATATGTGCATAGTACTATGGTAAGTCTTAATAAGTTCTTTTACTTCAATATTATATGAGCGTTGCGGTGATCTCTGAAACATTAACGTGACTTTATTTTATTTCCTTTTTGATAATATTGACATTGGGTGTACTTTGTCAAATCTATTAGTTATCTTGTCGTTGATCTTGATAGTTATGAATACTATTTCTTATGCTTTTGAATTCGCGTATGGTGTGTTTGTAATCCCATTGTCTTGAAATCCTTCCTATTGGATGGGTTACAGCTTTACTCTTGCCAACTCTTCGGATTCAGTGCCGTCTTTTGGCAACTTACATTTGTAATCATTGTGGACTATCGGCTCATTACTCTTTTATTAACTATTATTGATTTTGAAGATCTATGTGTCGTCAGTAGACCAACAACAATCTTTTTACTTTTTATGACATTGTTTTGATGATTGTGTTTTGTGTCGGCATGCTTAAGTAGGATGATTTATAATCGTCTTATTGAAATGAATTAGGACGCTTCTTCATTTGAATAAGGAAATTATAAACCACCGAACCATAAGTTCATAATTCGTCACTTACAAGGATTGGGACGCCTCTTTTTGTAAGTGGCAAATTATAAATGAGTGGGCTTATGTGTATCCGACATAGCGTGCGTTCGTTTGTACGAATCATTCTTTGGGCTATGAACTTCTTTCGACTCGTGATTTGTTTATATGGGGTTTTTCGAAATTGTTGTATTGACGACACGAACTTGGATTAATATAATGGTAATGAACTCATTAATCCGCTTCTATAGAATTGCACGGACTTGTTTAAAAAATCTTCGTTCTCAAATGGCTTCTTCTTCGAGTCATGTATTTTATCTTTCCTTTTAAGGATTCTCGCGACATTCAATCCGTTCGCTTATACACGTTGCATATATTTGATGTTTTGACTTTTTCTCATTTAGTATCCGTTGGAAATCTCGACGATGATTGCCTTTTATCCTCGCTCTCTTCATAAATTTACGAGATGATTAAATGAACTTGAGCGCCGGGACGTCGCCCCTAAAGGGTAGGATTAACTTTCAACACCCTAATTTAAGATTCCATGTTTAAACCGAGCCCTATTTGTATTTTTCTAATTTTTTCGTAGAAAATCATTTTTAATTCTTTTACTCGATATTAATAAATATCTGTCCAATTTTAATTTTTTTGTGCGTGTGGATTTAGTATATTTATCCGTATTGCGTTTGAGAATTCAACGAATGGCCTATTTTAAGACTTGCGATCTTATTTATTTTTAATTTTGTATTTTCATTATTATTTATGTTTGGCCAAAACTGAGACAAAAAATGGTATTTTATTAAATTGCTCTTTTGGATTGTCTATATATATTGTTATAATATATTTTATGTATAGAATTACAATTATCCAATTTTTGGCGCGTTTCATGGGGACTTGGGGTATAAAGATTCTTTCGTTTCGTTTGTTGATTTGATGTTGAAGATCCTTTCGTTTACGAAAGTTATTATTTTTGTTATAATTATCACAAAAACCAAAAAAAATTAAAAAAATATAAAAGTAAAAAAAAATATTTTTCTTTTCTTTTTAGTATAGTTATCATATAAATAAATAAAAATCAAAAAATCAAAAATATAAAAAATTGTCCTTAAAAAGAAATAAAATACACAAAGTTGGTAAAAAAAACACCAACATATAATATCCTCATGTCGAGGTATTATCATAAATAAGTTTTTTTTTCAGGTGTACTTGTAAAGTTCCCATATCGAACAAAAGATTTTTTTAAAAACTTGCCCCATTTGTGTCACTTACGAGGAAACTGGCCTCACCCTTACGAAGCAAATTTTAAAGAGCAGTGAAAGTTAAGTTGTTATTTGGTTTAAGTTGTCTTCCGAGTATCCGTTTTTAATAGCTGTGAATAAATATTGAAAAAAAAACCAAAAAAAAATTAGTGTAATTTTTGTTTTTCTTTTATTTCTCTTTACTTTTAACTTGTGCATGCGCACTAGGCGTTCTAATTTTCCGAGTAATTCAAACATCACGATTCCAAGACGTCGAAGAAGACAAGCTTCTAACATAGTCGAACCCGAGATTCGAACTATTGTTGAGATGGCCGACAATCGGACTATGGCTCACAATGCTCCAAGCTCACATCGAGGGATACGAATGATTGCAATTGTTGTTCCACAAAATATAATGCCATACAATTTTGAAACGTAAACAAACTTTGAATTTCTTGTGCAAAGTAATCAATTTACGGGTAAACAAGACCCTCATAATCATCTTTGATTTTTCAACAAGGTTACTTCCACGTTTATACATCCGGACGTTCCGAACACGTCGATTAAGCTTTTGCTTTTTCCTTTCTCTCTCGAGGGTGAAGCCTAGATTTAGCTGATAAAGAACCCCTTCGATCGATTCTAACATGGGATGATCTTGTTCTTGAAATTCATAAAACGCCAATTCTTTCCACTTCGAAAACAACTTACCTTCGATCCCCCTCCTCAAACAAGAATCACTTTACTTTCTATCGACAACCGAATGAAACTTTCATACGAAGCATAAAAGGAACGTTTCAAAAGGACTTCTACATCAATGTCTCATAATGGATTCTCTGAGTACTTCAACTTGATACGTTATATAAACTCTTTGAAAACAAATGATCAAGATGCTTTAGATTCCGTCAGCAGGGTGGAAATTTTTTAGAGATAAGACGCCTCGATTGTTTAGCCATAATTGTAGAGTAATCAAGGTGCGATATATGATAAGTGTAGAATACACATATCTATTTATGCTTAAAAAGGCCCAAATAAACCCAAAACGGATCAAAAATGGCAAAAATGTGCTTGTATCTGAGTTTTATGTGTGCAGGTATGGATAAGTCAAATATCACAAGAAATCAGTCAGAAACGAACACGAGAACGGATGAGTGATCAAGAAGCTAAAGAAATCAAAGCCAAAGCCAGAGAAAATCAAGCCTCAGCCTTCTACAGTCAACCTCAGCTCAACCACAGTCAACTATCAAAGCCAGCACCACTCTTTGTAAACTCAAGGGCTACTTTTGCTATTAGTGAAAGTTGAAATAAGCCTTGATATATTGCTTATTAACTCCAAGGGCTGAATATGCAATTTTCCAAAGTTGTTTATAAGCTTGAAATAGTGCTTGCCCAAACACAAGGGCCAAAGATGTAATTGCCTCATAGTTAAAAAGGCGCGGGTCAACTGAGCGGGTCAAACTACCCATGGATCTCCTTTTCGACCAATCACAGCCAAGCCCCCAACCCGATTACCCACACCAAACCCGAACCCTAACCCACCTCTACCCGGTGATACTTATAACTTTGTAACATTTACTGTACACCCTATTTACCCCCAATTTCGATTTACTCACTCTCACACCATCCAAGAACACTTCTACGAAACACTCGATGAACCTAGTTAATATTCCATCACCCACACCATAATTAACCTTAGGGTTAACAACCCTCTCACAAACCCTAACTCACCCATCACTATCAATTAAATCCTTAACCTAATCCACCGTGGCTGAAAGAAGCTTTGCTATTGGTTGATGTGACGTGCGTATGTGAATTTACAACTACACATAATCTACACCACACTTGCCCATGTCAATGATCCAGGGTGTTTCACCCACAATCTTATCTAACGGTTGATTGAGACTAGATCAAGGTGGGGGGCCCCCCTCCCCTCTACACTCCCCACAATTCAAGAAAGAAGAGAAAAGAATGTATGGTCAAGATGAAGAAAAGAAGGATCGAGAGTGGATTGGTTAGCTCAAGCTAGGTATAATAACCATCATTTCCAGCACAACTTGGGATAAGTGTTATTTTTATGACTTATTTTTTAGTTCATGTTTTATATTTTTGTTAGTAGTTTAATTTTTCGATACATGTTGTTAGAAGTTCTTATGTAATTTCATTTTCATTTCAATTCGTATTGTAAACTTGATTTCAGTTTTTAATAAAAGTTATATTTCATATAAATTTGAGTTCGATTTAAATTCTGTCAAAAATACTTGTGTTATTTCTGTTAATGATGAAGACTTGATACCATCTTTGGAATTGGATGGCTGCATTGGTATCAAGGGGTGTTTTTAGAGCTATTGGATAGCACATAGGTTAGTTAGGATTGTTGCTGGTTTGATATGAGCTTATGTGAATAAGCCATAAGCCCACTAGCGTATTTTTATTTCTCTGTTCCATGATGGAAGCAAAAAGGGGTACACTTTATTTTTGATTTGCATTGGTTCTTATTCTGTCAATCTTCATAAGTGTGAGGTATTGGTTTCTTGGAGAGTAGTAAGCTGTTGGAATTGCTTATTAGTTGATAAGCACATTATTTAGTATTAAATTTCTTGTCAAGTGCTTTGAATGCTGCTTTGTTCTTTTAGGTTAGAATATTAAGTGCTGAGAGCTTTTAAGCTGATAAGCTCATTCAGTTAGTTTAAATAAGTTAGTGGTTAAAATTTTTATAAACCTAAAAGTTGTCTAAAAAGTTTTTGAATAAAGCTGATTTAATCAATTAGGATCTTGTTCGTTTGTTAGTTTTTCGAAGGTTCAGGGACCTGTCTTGCATGCTTTTATAGTTTCTGTTAGTTTAAATATTACATAGTTAGTCCTTGTTAATTGTTCCGTATAGTCTTAGTTTATTACATCGTTGTTGGTCCTTTGTTAGTTTAATAGTTTAGTCTAGTTAGTCCAAGTGTAAAGGGAATGAGATATGTCCAATAATTCAAACTTTGTGTGTTTTATTAAACTTTAAATGTTGCCCGCCTACCCTGATCTTTCTGTTTTGACGATATTACCCCATGTGTTTGGGAAATTTTTAGTTAAGTTTTATAAAAAGAGTTTTATTAAATAATAAATTAGGTTTTAAATTTAATTAGTTAAATTAGTTTTTATTTAGTGGATTAAAATTGGGGCTTTTTATAAAATTAATTTTCTGCACTTTTTCTTGTTTTAAAAAGTATTTTTCTTAATTTTTATCAATTTAATTTCTATTTTTAGAATTTAATTTAGGTTAAATAGTTTTTTAATTCATAAAAAATCCAAAAAACCTTTAAAAAATATTTTTCTTTTTCCTAAAATTTTCTTTAGCATTAATTTAGGTTTAGGAATTTAGTTTATATTTTTAAGTTTTAAATTGCATTTGTTTTCTTAATTGTCGATTTTAATTACTTTCGAAATTTAGTTTATATTGTTATTCAGTTGTTTAATTGTGCCTTTAATTTTAGTAGTATAATTGAATCGAAAATTATTCTTTTCTAATTCAAACTCGGATCAAACTTAATCGAGGTTTCCCATTGAAAGAGTATTGGGAAACGACACGGAGTGATCATACTTGCCCGTTTTAATATACGGTATTCATTTATATTCTTTGTGGTGGAATTGTCCAAGGGATACTTGGGGTTTTTCTTAATTTCTCTATAAGTATATTATTGTTTTACGTGTATGTAAAACTGCTCGAATCAGTTATTCACGAAGTCGTGCAAATGATTCGAGAGTGAGTGCGAATGCTCATCCTTCTACTTCTTCACCTTTATTTTCTTTCGAGATTCAGACAATAGCAGGCTTCTCTTGAAGACAAAATGGATATTCGAATGAGCCGTTTAGAGAAGGCGATTAGTGAAAAAAAATTGACTCCTGCTACCGTCAAAGCAGTCGAGGAAGTATGTGTTACGTGTGGTGCAAATCATAACTTTAACAATTGTCCGTTAACACGAGGTGGAAACGATTTTCCCGTTTTTCATGATAACATTCATCAATTCCAACAAACCGCCGCCGTTGGCAATTTCGTTCAAAACAACCAAGGAAATCGTCCTCCTATCTTGGCAAATCAAATGAGACCACCCGGTTTTAATCAAACAAATGTTCAAAACAATCAGGAAACAAACGATATCGAACGGGAAAAAAATTTCAATTCGAATCACAATCAAAAACTGCCGTGGAAACATTCAATCAAAAACCGTCAAAACAATCAAGGGTCAGTTTATCAACCACCAACCAATCAACCACCGGTTAATCAAGCTTTACCTTATCAAGCTCCTATTCCCCAAATTCAAGGTGTTTCAAAAACGGATTTTGATAACTACGTCAAGGCAAACAATGCGATATTAAAGAATGTTCAAAATCAAGGACAAAATTTGCAAAATAAAATGGCTAATGTTACGAGTTTGTTGACAAGTCTTTGTAATAATTTCAACAATTCTGCCTCTACATTAAAATCGGGTACTCTTCCAAGTCAACGTAAATAAACCTCGCGAGCATGTTAATGATATCACTACAAGAAGCGGTAAAACTTTGGTATTAGGACCTTCGACTCCTGTTGCTTCCGAAGTTTCTACTCCTAAAAAAGAACCCGAACAAAACCCGGAGACGTCAACGGACAAAGTTCAAAAACCAAGTTTAGAAAGTACCGCACAAGTCCCACCTCCGGAGGAAGAAGAATCCATTTTCATGGAAATTCCAATAACACAAAAGCTAAGAAAACCGTTAAACATTGGAAATTCAAGAGCTAATTCTCCAAAAAACCAACGTCGTATCAACCTAAACTTCCATATCACGAGAGCGGGGGATGAAAAGTGAGAGAGTACGATAATCCAAATGCCTCAACATAGTCCGGTTTGTTGAAGATGTTTAAAACAACTCCGTTTAGAGATTGGATTAAAAGATGCTCTCGTCGAAATGCCGAAATTTAACAAATGGGTTAAGCGGTTTACTATGGAACAAAGAGTAACTCGTGGATGATCGCCATTACAACCTCGTGAATGGCTGATTTTCTGCAACATCTTGAATAAAGTTCCTGAGAAGCTCGAAGATCTGAGAAAAATTTCTTATTCGTGTGCTTTACAGAATCTTGATAGGACTAGTGCTTTTAAGCCGATTCTGGATGCTAGCATAATCCTTTTACACTCATTTCAATTCTACAAGCAACTTGGGGCTTGGGAGCTTTGACTCACTCGAATGGACACTCGAAGCTTTGCCAATCGTTCCATTACGCACCCAATGGGCATAGCCAAGGATGTTGTAGTTTGAGTGTTGGTTTTACATTTCTTGCGGAATTTTGTTGTGGTTACATTTTTGTACCAGACCCCAAGAGTGCTATTATTTTAGGGAGACCCTTTCCTTCGCACTGACAAAAGCTCTCATTGATTTTGTACGATTGGAAACCTTAGCATTACGAATAGGAAAGGATGAACTTTTTTACTATGCCGATAAATCGCTGAAAAAACAAGGATAAAGCACCATTTTGTTACATGTATTTTGTAATTGATTTTTCAAAAGATGAGCCGTTTAGTGGTTGTACCACTATTCATTCTCATGCTCCTTCTCCTAGTTCTTCTCCGATGAAGACTAGTGATTATACTTTCGATGAATTCACCAATGAAATCACTCTTCCTAACTCATTACCACCGGGTGATGACGTTTCAATCCATAAGAAGGATTTTCATGAGAACGTTTCAGATTTGTTTCAAATCCTCTCTTCGAATTCGATGATACTTTCAACTCTAGCAACGTGAATCCACTTTTTGAAGAGATGAAAGAGGAAGTCGAGATCGAGAACTCCAAAGTTCATGATGAACCAGTTTTACTTCATAAAGATGAATGTTTTGATCCGGGAGACGATATGCATGAGGTTGAAGTTTTTCTTGCTATGGAGATTTCTACGAATATCGAGGAAGGATATATTGATTCGGAAGGAGATGTATTATTTCTTGATAATTTGCTTTGTGATGAGCTCACTCCCCAATACTTCTCCATAATGAATCCGAACCATGGAGTTTTTCGTCGAAAATGACCCTCTTCACCATGAGTTCATCGAAGGAATCATAATTAATTCTTCAAGAATTGCTCAAGAGCACGAGGAATATCTTAATCGTATGAGGATACTTTGTGAAATTAAAGCTTCACGGTCACTAGGAAATTTTCATGCTAGTCCAAGTGCAATAATCGAGTCTCTTCCTATACCCGTTGAGGAAAGTGATCCCATTCAAGAAGAATTGAAATTTTTCTAAGTCCAGATGATTTAATTCCACCAAGTGTTGAGAATGATGATTCCGAAAATGAAGATAATTCAATTCTCTCTCCCGAAGAAGAGTCATTCAACGTGGACCATCAAGATGATCCGTCAATTCCTCGTCCTCCACCGGAATAAATCTTTATGGACTTATTTGCAATTTGAGACTTAGTGAATTCAGGCCTTAAACTACATTCGATCAATATTTCCAACACCTCATAGTTTGTAAAAGACTTAGGAATGCTTGGAAATACTTTCATAGTTTTAAAAGCCTTGAAATTGATTCTCACGGACTAGATTTAAGCTTATTAATTCTTCAAACACGATCTCGAATATGTATGCGTATAAGGTTTTGCTGATTCCGACGTGTCGAAACCAGCAAGGGGGAAGGAGTAGATGTATACTTGATAGTGTCCTTGGCCTTCTTTTGAGGTTAGCTTCTTTTGTCTTTTGAGGTTAGCTTCTTTTGATTTTAGGCCGTTTTGAATCTTTCGGGTGCACTATTTCAATCACATGGTGGAAGAGACATCTCGTCATTAGCCAGTATGCATCATTTGAGTCCCCAGGGGGAAGTGTTAGGAGTATAATTATTTAAAATGTGAGAAAAGTTCTTTCTGATTCAATTAATGCTTCCTCAAACGGTCAAACCCTAAGCTTACTCTTAAAAGAAGTAGAAATATTTGATAAAAGAGGTTCACATAAGTATGACGATTCCTTAAGTCAGTCAGTATTCTGCAGAAAGAAATAAGTACATTTGGGACTTAGTTGACTTAGGTGCTATCATTTCGACTACTTAGAGGGAATAATTATGACATTCGGGACTTAGTTGACTTTGGTGTTACAATTTATATCATAACTATCCTGAAGAGAGAAATGAGCTCATCCGGGACTTAATTGACTTTGGTGTTGCGGTATCAAGTTCTTGAAAGGGTTAATTGTGTACTTCGGATATCTGGGCTTTATACATCAAGACTGCTTGATGCGGTTTGCAAGAAAGTTCTAATCTACTAAAGAAAGGATTGATGGTTTAGGGGGAAGCTAAGATAACATCAACACCAACCTCACAAGCTCAAGTTACATATGTATCTAAATCTGTTTCATACTCGAAGTTTGAAGCAAAGACTTTCGTAACTTGGAAAGAAAGTTGAAGCAATGTCGAAGAGTGCTTGGACAGAGAAAGATCAGATTGACAACTTCTTGAAAGAAAGAAGGTTAATGAGGAGCTTAGAAAAGTTCGTTGGTGGGAGATTGTACGAAGGAGACCTACGGCTGCGACAAAAGAACCATATGATTCTATCATATGATGTTCTCATCATTCAGGTCAAACCTCGTACATAATAATCTTGTGAATATATATAGTGTAGACTTAATGGTGATTCTAAGGAGTGCTCGAGTACAAAATTTTCAAGAATTTCTTAGTAAATTCAAAAAATTTCAAATTATTGTACTCAGCCCTATCTTATATACCCTCAAATTTTGAGGGGGAGCATTAAAATGTTCCTATTAGTTAATATGTAACATTTTATCCCCGAAAGTTTAATCAATTGATATCCAAAATATCAAGGGATTAACATTTTGGATAAGGGGAGAAAATGTGATTTTTTTTCAAATGTATCTAATTTATATTGTAATGCCCCCCCCCCCCCCCCCCCCCCCCCCCCCCCCCCCCACCCCCCCCCCCCCCCCCCCCACCCTTTATATTTTTTTTCTGACATTATAAAATGGACTCAATGCACTCCACACTTATCATGTACTACGATTACGATGCACATGTTAAGGGGGAGCTTTTAGTGATAATGAAAAACTCTCAAAGTGTAAATCTTTTGATATTTATTTCAAACACTTTGATTGAAATTTTCAATGTTTTTGGAAGGATTGTGATGAAATACCCAAAAGACCGACCATGTATTTAAATTTAAGGAGTTATAAGGCGGTTAGGCTTTGGTATTCAAATCCCATGATCCAGCCAGAACCGGAGGGATCTACCCAGGGATATCCACTAGTTAGTGTAGAAGTCCTTAGGTATGATACATAGGAGAATACAGTGAGAATCAGGGAATAATGCCAACTGAGATGTAGCTAACACTAGGCACAAACCCAACCACGGTGTTAGAATTATGAAGTTCGGTAAGCATTGAAGGGGTTGAAGATTGGAAAAGAGAATGTATGGATAAAGGTGTAAAGAAAGAAGCCCTCCATACACTTAGCAGAAACCGGGACAATACATAAATCCGTCGAAAACACTAAGTTTTGTCTGACATGAAAATAGTCATAGGCCCAGTGACGCTTTGCACAAACCCTCCTCTAGCACTCTAGGTCTCTTAAACAGGACTCTTGTTTCATTTCTCTCGGAGATTACACGTATTCTATTAACTTTCTCATCTGAGTTAGTTGATATTGAAAAGGTGGCAGTCTGCTCAGCCTCCCGATCACTAAAACAAAAGTGCACACTTGAGTATAAAGCCAAAAGAGATTCATACATAAATCTTATTAGGCGTGTCACTTTTCAAATATTGCTTGTTAGCTCACACAATGTGAATACGAGATAATATAAGAGTCCTCCATGCATTATCCTTGTGATTTTGCTTAGATCATCCTGAGTGATCTTAAGTATTCACAATGACTGATGGAAATCCTTGCTTGAGACATACATCAAAACAAGCATCATGGTATGTGACTTGTGCGATTCTATATGAATAAAACTTTTAACAACTGGAAGAACGATGGTGCGATTCTATAAAATCAAACTTTGTTCAAGAAATGAATCAATGGTTGCTAATGAATTTTTGAAATGATTAACACTCTCGGTGTGTCACAAAAACACTTTAGCAAGTAATACATCAATTGATTTTTAAATCGATTTTTCTATTTCAATCAGTGAGACTTTGTCTTGTTGGTTCACTCATACCGTGTTGTTTGCTTTGAGACGCTTCGGTAATAAGAAAGGGGGGGGGGGGGGACTAGATGAAGCTGCGGTAACACTATCAAGGAGATTCTTATAATTGTATTACCTTTTAATCACAGTAGTATTTATACTAATCAACCGGGGACTATGGGTATTGCAACCGTATTCACGAAGTGACAAGACACTTTCGTCCTTATTTGTTGATTGTCACTACCTAAAACCAGCATGTACTCCTGGCGTTTAGTTGCAAGCTATTCCGACGAGCCACGTTCATAGCCGGCTATGCTCATACCATGGGACCGACACAAAACATAAAGAATATCATGAAAGCTTAAGTCATGTTCAAGTCTTTCGCTACTCTGATTTTATTCGTCTTTCTCGAAGTGACGAAGGTGTTATAGTTAAAGATTTTCATGAAAGATGCAACTTTAAAAGCTTTTCAAGGTTAACAAAATCAAGAAAGGTATGAGCATGTCGGTCCAGAAGGTCACAAGTTCACAAGATGGCAAAGTTACAAGATGGCGAAACGAGATTATGCTTAGTTGATGATCTCAAAGTAGTTTCAAGATCACAATTTCACTTACAAGTCAAGATAAAGGAACAAGCTCATGCCTAAAGTCAAAAGACACTACAACATATTCACAAGATAAAAGACATGAAGTTTACGAGCTGAAGACTAAAGATAAAGCATAGTATGCTAGGATTAAATTGTTGTAAATTGGAGTGACCTCTTAGGGGAGTTGGTTAGAGAGCAAGAAAAGTCTCGATCACCTTCATATTACTAGTCAAAGCCGAGTTGTCAATGTAATAGTATAATAAGCTAATATGGCCTAAAGGCCCATGGAAAGCCTCCCAAGGCCCATGGCCGGCCAATATTGTAGTATAAATACCCTCTTCATGCCTTGGAGAGGGTGTTGGTTGGTGTGTTTTGTATTATCACTTTGCTAATGAATTATATGTTTCTTACTTTCTCTCTCTAGAATACATCCATCCTTCCACTTTATCTTACTAAGTTCCTTCCTATTTCATATCAAAGATTACTTGTATTCTTCACACATCCTAGTGGTTCTAGTTCAGTTGCAGAGAAACCGCCAAGTGTTGAAAAGATCAAACATTCTGTCACAAGTGAAGGAACTGGCTTAAAACTAGGGGTTCCCGATGTGACCAAAGATGACTCAACTGAGAGTGAATCTGAATCATGGGGAAATGATGAAGATGACAGCAATGATGAAAGTGATGCAGCAAGTGAACACAGTGACGAAGAGAATGAAAGTGATGAAGATGAAACTCAATCCGATAATGAAGAGGGTTCAGATTCTAAGCATGAAACTGAAGAAAATGAATCTGATTCATAGAAAGAAGATGTTAAAGATGATGATGAAAAAGAGGAAGAGTTTATTCACACTCCCTCCCAGTCTGATGATGAAAATGATGATGAGATTGAAGGTGATAAAGACAAAGGAATGGATTTTGTTAAGGAGGCAGGTTTAAATGAACCTGTTCATGCTGATGAAGAAGTACAGGAAGGTGTCGATGCTGAAGATCACTAAATGCTCAACAAGGAATGAAAATGTGGAGATCTCACAAGAACAAGTTCATTGAAGTTGATAAAAGTAACGATACAGATGATACTAAGGTGACAGAAGTTCTAGCTACTACCTCTTCCAGTCATTATACTTGGCAATCCAAGTTCTTAGTACTTTATTAGATATTCCTTTTACTGATGCAGACAATCGTTTTCTCTATTTGACGTTACAGTTCAGCATGAGGGTACCTAATACTTAAACTACCACACTCCTTACTATACCTGTTTCTGTCATCACAACATCCTCATTCTTTACAAACTTCACCCCCTTTTCCCACCTTTCGTATGTCAACTCCCACACTACCGCCAACATAATAAAGCATAAAACTCAACTATACTTCCTGATTTTCATCGGTCCTTAAAGTCATGAAGAATAATCTAGCACTGTGTTAGGGAATAATTTAAAATACTTAGTTTCTACTAGTAGGTATGTAGTTCCTACTGGTAGAGTAGTAGTTCCTACTGGCAGGTATGTAGTTCCTGCTGGTAAGGTTATTATCATACTTAGTCCTAGTAGAGTCAAATAATTATTCCAGGATAAGGTTTTAGTTAATTAGAGATGATGATATGCATGAGCTAAATTAGGAAGAGTCATGCATATTATTCTCACGCGTTTTTAGTAGATGCCGATTAGGGTTTCACCACTACAAAAAGAACCCATGGCTTAGGGAAATAGGGAGACCCAGAAAAACACAATTCTCCTTGTCCGTTAATAGAAATCCATAGAAGGATCTTTTAGTTTTTATTAGTCCTGTTCTTCTTATCAGTTGTGTCTATATTCTGCGTAGACATTAGCTTTTCTAAGCAAGAGTCTCTCTTGTATTTAGCTTGTGATTACATAGGCTATTCACCATCCTTAACAGGCAGTAAAGATCTATCTAGAGTTGGAACCAACAAGTGGTATCAGAGCTTGTTGAGAGTCTCTCATAAGAAGAATATTCCTAGATCTAAGATCCTTATAACCTCACACACCAAAACACCATCTCTACACCTTTTTAAATGGCAGGAATCTTGATACAATGAAAGCGACTGATGTAGTGTTCATAGTGAAGCACATTGGCTCAACAATAACAATACATTCATCCTCAAATCATTACCACTGTCTCAACACAGTGCAAAGTTTCTTAATTTGAAGAAGGTTGAGTATGAGGTTGGGCTATGAAGATGGAATAATGGATCATAAATAATGAATATGAATTATCTTGATGGTGATTCATAATGGCAACAGCTTGAAAGGACTGGAAGGGTCATTATTCTTCCCCCAAACGGATACAGTTGACAGACATGCGTTTAGAGGGAATCAAAGGCAAGAACTACCTTGCTTCAGTCTATTCCTGATGATCATGTGGCTGATTTCCATTATATGGATGATGCAAGGGATATATGGAATGCAGTCAAAGCTAGGTTTGGTGGAAATGCCGAATCCAAGAAGATGAGAAAGTCTATGCTGAAGCAAGAATTTTCAGAGTTTAGAATTAGTAAAGCAGAGGGATTGCACAAAGGGTATGACAGGATGCAGAAAGATTCTAAAGCAGATTAACCAAACTCCAAGGCAAGCCAGAGGATGATAGATATTAATCTCAAGTTTCTAAGAGCTTTGACTTCATCATGGTCTCAGGTAGCTTTAACCATGAAAACCAAAGGTGGACTAGAACTTTTTTCTTTTGATGATTTGTACTACAAGTTAAAGACTCTTGAGGTAGATATCAAAGGATACTCTACTTTTTTCCTCTAAGCCATCTGCAGGTCCAGCCATTCTGCACTTTGTTAGTACACCAGTGCTGCAAAAGATGGCATATACAGATAGTCCAAGCTATTCTTAATCTACTCACTACTCATCAAACTTCTTAAAGATGGGGCTTACCGATCTAGGTAATGTAATTTGAAGTGTTCTTCACATCTTTTGTTGCTGATTACTGAGCCAGAACAAACAAGACTTATGAGTTTTGACCAGATAGATAATAATTGAACTGGAGGAGATGGGACTTGAAATGGCAATTGGCTATGCTTTCTGTTAGAGTACATAAGTTTGAGCAGAAAGCTGGAAGGAAGACTGATTTTGATAAGAAGGAATCTGTTAGGTTCAACAAAAAGAAGGTCAGATGTTTACAAGTGTCTTCTAGAGGCACTTTCGCCAGAGAATGCGGGCAAAGGGAGGATAGACATGAAGAGATACTTCCTCTTTCAAGATTCAGGATATTGGAAAGAAAAAAGAAGATTCCAAAGCCTTGATCATTGTTGATACATTGGTTGATTGGACAGAGCATGATGGTCAGAGTGATGGAGTTATTGCTCCTAAAGAGTTTGGTATGATTGCTGGTTGTGATACTGAGGATGCAATTGAAGAAGGTGATGCCAAGATATACAACTTGATCACTGGAGCTGATACAAAGGAAGCCAGTACTGTAGGTGATGATGGAGAATTTGCTCTCATGGGTGTCACCTCTGAGGTACATAACTGCCCTTTTGGTTGTGACAATAAGTATAATGAACTTCAAAAGCAGCATAATGAACTTAATGAACAAAATAGTGAATATTTTATACAAGTTCAAGCTTATAAGAACTCACTTAAAACTTTAGAAAAACAAAAGAGAGTTCTTCAAAAAATTCAGTTGACACTTGAAGACAAGATTAGGGTGTTTTCTATTGAACTGGAAAATACAACTAATCTGCTAAAACATTCTAAAAGAATAAAAGCTATTGCTGAGACTACTAAGAAAGAGTTACAAACAAAACTTGATAATTACTTTGTACAAATTGAAAAGTGGAGAACCTCTTCCAAAAACTTGTTCAGATTAATTGATAGTTCCATGTCTGTTAGAACAAAAGTGGGTTTGGGATTTAATAACTATATAAGGGAAAATGAGTTAGGATGGGATAACTCTGCATTTAGTGTATTTACCACTAACTCTGAAAAAATGGAAGGTAGACCTTTTTTCAATAGGTTTGCCAAAGTTATAGTCTGACCGTATCAAAAACCTTCCAATACACATTTTTTTTATTTCTTTACTTTATATATATTTTCCCCCCCCCCTCTGCCATCCACCTCTTTCTGGAGACTACACTTCTATCAGATCACATTCGATTGGATGATCACAATGTCTTATGGTATAAAGTCCTCAAACCTTTAGGCTGACTCTAATTTTGTGTCTAATGGACTTTGTTCTTGTGATAATCAGTGACAAGTCTTCAAAGGTCAACACAATGAATTTGCCTCCAGTGATTTAGTGTCAAATCTTCAGAGCCCAAGTCAAATGATTCTACCTCCTGTGCATCAACTTCCAGTGTATCCACATCTGAGAGTGAAGCTGAGATTGAGTCCAATGTTGGGACACCTATCCAAGAACCCATTATTGTTCAGGATTTACCTAGTTTCTCTTGTAATAGTTCTGATAAGAATTGAAAAAAAAAACACTTCTAGGCTTCTTGTAATAGAAATGGTTCTTTTATTAAAAAAGGCAGGTCATTTTAGGAAAAATGATTCATCTGTTTTAAAGTTATGGTTTTGTATTGTGGTAAGTAGTACTCATCTTATTAAGGATTGTGATTTTTATGAGATACAAATATGGCTAAATAAGTATGTTGGTAATGGTGTGGGACCGTAAATAGTCGGAATAATGTTATTCATCAAAATCGTTGTCCCAAAGTTGTATTATTAGGACTGGCAAAGTATACATTCCTCCTGCTAGACCACATCCAGTTCCTACTGGTAAGCCAAAGGTGCCATGCACCAGTTCCTATTAGTAGGCAAAAATAGGCCTTTTCCAGTCCTATGATAGAGGATATTTCCATCAGTAAACTCTGGTTGGTCGGAAAGTAAGCTAAGACTATGCCCCATTTAAATTGTCCGACAAGTTCTTTATTTTTCAGACTTTTACACCCATACATTCTCAAATGTATTATATTGCATATGAAAAATTTGGTGGGGTGAGATGGGCAACTGCTGTTAAGCCCTTAGCAGGTTGTTCTTGGAAAACACATAGAAAAGGTTTATACTGGGTACCCAAGAACAACAGTGGATCTCATACATATTCATGGACAACCTTTTTCAGTATCCACAAGAGCAGACCCAAGTCATAAATGGCTTGGTCCCCCTTTAGACACTAACTTTTCCATGTTAATATTTATGAAAATCCTTTTTCAGAATGCCTGAAGATGAAGGATCTGTGATAGTGGTTGTTCTAAGAAGATATGACTAGGTAACTTGGAAAGACTGGATGACTTTCAAGAATTTCAAGGAGGAAAAGTGACTTTTAGAGGTGGTAAAGGTAGGATTACTAGAAAAGGGACAATCAGAACTCCCACACTGGATTTTGAAAATGTCTACTATGTGAAGGAACTGCAACAATTCAACTTGTTCTCCATCCCTCATATTTGTGACAAGAAGAATAGAGTTCTCCTTCACAGACGCTGACTTGTCTTGTAGCTATCCAAGGACTTCAACGCTTCCAAATGAAGTATTGGTGGTACTTAGGGTTCCAAGGAAACATACTCATTTACACCTTAACTTAAATAATCTCAGTCCCAGGGTAAATTTCGGCTTGTTTTGTGGGCAAAGCCTCAGTTGATGAATTGTGGAAATGGCATGAGGAGGGATGGCGCATGTGAAGCTATAAAACAATGAACAGATGGTAAAGATAACTTTGTTAGAGGGACTACCCCTTAAACTTTTCATGAATGACCTTACCTGTGTTGTCGTGTTGTCCTCCCCCCGGCCGTGTCACTCCCCCTCTCCCCCCCCATGTGCTTTACCCTCAACCTCCGCCCCCCACATATGAGACTGTGATAGTAGGATCCATGATGTGCTTTGCAATTGCTGTTTAGGGTCCCTTTGGGTCACGTACATCAAATACTAATATATCGCAATGACTGGTGTTGATCCGGTTGGGCTGGGCTGTATTATTACTGTTGTACTCTGCATGCTAAAGTTTTGCTGAATTTTTCTTAGGTTATTAGATCATTAGTTTTTATTTTCCCAATATATATATTACTTGCCTTGTGGTGTCCATTCTACTGGCATGGACTTTTGCCGGTTTGAGGTAGGTTTTTTTTGGTGTTTGTTTTTTTGGGTTTCTTTTTTTTTCTTTTTTTTTAGACATAAAGGAAGGAGGGACCCTCTATTGACTCCTATCCTAATCTTTTATGTAGATTTAAGGGACTGTATTAATCTTGTTGTAGAAACTTCTGTAGTTGGAACAAAACGCTAGGTTTATCAAGCTATAGATGATGAATGTCACAATGGTTGAACCAGAGAGAATTATTTATTTTAATAAACTGCTTGGATAATTATGTGTAATCTACCTGATGACGTCTAGAGTAGTAGATAATGGAATGAGGTTGATGTTGGCGTATTAGTCAATTTTGACTCAGTATCATCTAGGATGTGACCTATACTATCATTAGCGCAAAAATGGTGATCTGCTACTTCACCCGCCGAGTTTCAGTGATTAATATAAAAGAATCCCTTGTAGCATAGATAGCAGTTGAACAAGCTAGAACGTAGTGATTTAAGAGCCGTAATAAGATACGTCTATAATGTTAGCGTATCATACGTATAGTTTTGGATCTTTAAAGCAATTAAGAATGCTCTGCACTAGGTTATGTCATTATTTGAAGACAATCTAGATGATTGTCAAGTTAGGGGTATAGGTACTAGCATGGAGATCCTACATAATAAGTATACACCCTAGTATAATGCAGATGACTCCTCACAGTCAAATAGAGTGGGTCTACACCAGTGTCCTTCCTAGTCAAGAGTCAGTTGTATAAACGCTAAGAAAATTAGTAGAGAACCTCTGCTGCTAGCATTAGATGTCCACCCATTGCTAGAAACTACATGAATGTTGACATCATTTAGACTCTATAGTTAGTAGTCAAGTCTATACAGTATGTCTTTGGACTAGAGCATGCTATTGAGGCTACATCTAGCTTAGATGTGATAACTCTGCAAGTAAGTTATAGATGTCGTACAATAGAGGGTGGATTGGAATGCTATCGTCACCGTCCCTCATATATACAGACACCGGCTAGTAACCTTGTATGACTGCGATGATTAACTGATGAGTCCTTACGTGATCTTGAGTGCATTAGAATATAAAACCTATCGGCTATCAGTGTGTGCTTCATCCGTTCGTGGAATGGGTATTTGACCTCGTATATTGATCTAATATCCTTTAGCGCTTATTAAATGTGTATAATACTCCTACAAGCTGTGCATAGGAACCATAGTAATAGCTTCGTGAAACCTAATCTCCTCAACTCACAAGTCGCTACGCTCTCCTATCTTCGTACAGCTTTGCATCGCAAAGCTGACTGATAGGCCTACATTGCCTTCAGGACTTACTCTCGCCATAGTGCAATAGGATGACTAAAGATGCTGCATCTTTACGAGGGATGTTAGATAAATGCTGCTTCTATTAACACCCCCCTCCCACCCCCCCCCCCCCCCCCCCCCCCCCCCCCCCCCCCCCCTATCCCCCCCCCACCCCCCCCCCCCCCCCTCCACCCCCCCCTCCCCCCCCCCCCCCCCCCCCCCCCCCCCCCCCGACACCCCCCCTCTTACTCACACGCTCCCCTTCTTACCTTCCACCACAACACATCTATCACCCCCCAAACCCCCCCAGCACGTATACCTCCGAATGATGACTCCTCCCGTTAAGGAGTTGTCTTTTTTGTGTATCTTGAGGTAAAAAATCCGTTATTGCTAGACGAGAAGTTGAATGTCTGGTCCCCCTGACCCCATCCGCGTACCCCCTCCCCCCCTCCCTCCCTCCCGCCACCCCCCCCCCCCCCCCCCACCCCCCCCGCACCACCCCACGCACCCCCAACACCCCCACACCATTCCACAACCTCCCCCACCCTCCGGCCCCTAATACTGTTAGCTACAAACGTGATTAACCCATTTGATAACACACCCCAATCTGCAGGAACACAGATAGCTTATATCGTTACCTGCAGGTTATACATGGATGCTATTCAGCACTTAGAATGTGATGAACAAGTCATCATTGTCCCTTTTATACATCATCAAAGCATTTCATTCTATTGTCTTTTCCGTGTCATCGTGCCTCGACTAAGCAACGGGACATTTGCTATGACTTGGTTGTCGATTCGACGATTCGTAGATGTGACATGAACTCGATTGCATGCGTTAGCATGATGATACCATGGGAGCGGTTGTGGTTGACTTGTATGCATCATCTTAGAGTTCGCTAAGCTCGCGAATCATGGCTGATGTACGTGTTTTCACCTGTCAGTGGTCTAATCGCTAATGTTGATATTGACTGTAACATTACTGCTGAGTTCGCTGCAGATATGGATTACGCCCGTTTTTTCATCCACTGCTTCGATGATATTCTGCTTTAACGATTATGTGAGTTTCAGAAATTAATCGAGGTCCTCAATCGATAACAATAAGACGATTCATAGTCATGTATTCCCTACAGTGTGCATTCTCTTGTATTCACTTATCTGGTGTTTGATCTCCAGGTCCAAGCATTAACCTCAGCACACTTCATTAGTCGTCTAGGTCTATTACTTGCACTGAGTATTGTCTCTAGAGCACATTATTAGCTACACTCCTCTATGTACGAGCCTGCCTATTACCTTGATGACCAGAGAGTATCCACTACATGATTCAAGTCGTTAGCCTTGCATTTAGAGACCTTAGGCGGTCAACGCACTGATATCCCACATTACGGGCTATTTATAGAATCACTTGAGTCGTGATCTAGTAGAAGGAATGTATCTCGGATGCTGTAGAGAGACAGTCCCAATAAGGCGTATTAGAGGCTGATGTCGATTCCTATGTACTGAAGGAGTAGCTATTCGTCCTAGACGTCAAGACTCTTGTAATGATTCAGGCATGACAGTGAGACAATGCTTGTATTAGTGATCGTGTACATAAGCTTTACAGATCACAACTAAACTCATGTGTCGTAGAACGTACACTTGTGAAGTCACAGCGCCAGTAATCTTAATAGCTCGCTAGACGTGCCAAATCGATAGTAGGTAAGGTTCTAGTGACTTTTCCGTTTCATGCTCCAAGCATAGCTCTCTACAGCGCCTTTGCTGTGTGGATGTTTGGGTTACTATATCTTTAACCTACATCCACATGCTATTATCCCCTACTTTATGACTGCTGATAGGAGTTCAATTCTGAGCTTATACGTAGTTCCACTCGCTGTTAATTCCTCTGTCTATCGCATACTCATTGTATGATCTCTAATATAGCTATGGATTGAGCCATTGTTTGAGAAACTCAACTGGTACCTATTATAACAAGTACTTAATAGCAGATTAGTACCTTTGAGCTTAAGGATATGGATTCTAGTAGTCTGCCGCTTATCCTAGACATAGTTTACAATATAAAGAGAGAAGTCATTAACGCCAAGCATAGAAGCACTAGGCTATAGTCTACTCAGTTAGTGAGTTCGCTAAAAAGGCAGAGAAAATCACGTTTCATGACAGAAGATCCATGCATGACTATCGATCTAGTTGATCGTGAGCTAGGAGCGCAAAGTAGCGTCCATATTTATAGGTCAATGTGAAATGTGCTCTGAAATGCGAACTCTCAGATGAATTTAGGACGCACTATAGATAAGCAGTTCCATGGTCTAAATGCTATCATTGAGAAAGGCGGCTATGTAGAATGTGAAGCTCTGTCCTATTTTAGCATGTACATGGCCTTACTAAACGCACGAGCTGTTGTGTTGCTGGTGAAGCGGCTTTACTAACTATGCGATACACAGGTATGTACGGAAAAAAGAATAATGTGTATAGTTGTTTTTCTTGTGTTTTGAACTGTATGTAGTTCAGTCACTTCTATGCAATAAGTTTAGTGTGCAGTGTTAATTTAGTCCTCAGTTATACATCACATGATCCTTCCATCTCCGTACCATATGTGCGTTTCATCATTTGTCATCAGTATTCATATCAGTTCTACGTAGGAACCCTTCCTTTGCCCCTAACAACATCATAAGCCATTCGCCACAAGATATTACCCCTAGTGGACATGAACTAGATGTGATCTTAAGTTTGCCAACTGGTAAAGCAGTATGCCTACAAGAAGTATAACGTCTCTCGCGTTGACGTGAGATCCCTAGATGTTTACAAGTTCACCATGACGTTTGCATATTGGAGCAGCTATGAGGATGTTGTACCTTGGAACTCAGCTACAAGTGACACACTACTAGACGTCTGTGTATATGTGTTGGAATACTCTGTATAGTTCTCTTGGATAATGCACAGATCAACGACAATATGCAGGGTGCATGGTGAGTGACTAAGAGAGACGCTGGCTATATCATTGCTTGCTCAGAGCTCACAACATGTTGCAAGCATGGGGAGGGTATGGACGACTTTAACATCGATATAGATACCATGTGTGCGGGAGTTCATGATTCTAGTCCATAGTTAGTACTGTAGTTTATTCAACACTGAACCTGTGTCTGGAGCACACCTGCTTATGATATGATCTAGTACCCTTTTCCTCAGCTGGAAAGGTATCTCCTGACACATGTTCACTGCACCACGTTCTTTCAAAATAGTCATCTATTTCCGTCCGTCATGATCTATCGTACGTTTTATAATCTTAACCACTTTATCTGAAAGTGATACCCCTGTCATACAGTCCTAGCATTCCTTGGAAGTATCGGGACTTGTCATCCTTACATTCTATGTATATCAACATGCCAGGCGGTCAAAAAGTTAGTGATCCCTTACAGAGGGTCTTGGAGCCACTAATGCCAGATTAAGTGATCTTTGGTCGGCTCAGTCAAGCTTATGATAGGCATGTGAATAGTAAGGTAGATCCCTTGATCGGTAAGAGTGTGGACCTCCTAGAGACTCATTTACTAGACTTGGGTCCTTATGGCTACTCGCAGTATGTGATCTGACCTAGTATTTAGGCTGTATGCATGTGTATGCATGATAGTAAAGGACAGAAATCTACCTGTCTGCTGTAATGTGCGCTGTGTAACGATGCCCAGTATATAGACCTTCTCGTCCTATGTCACGCTTATTCCAGAATGGATCAACAACTCTTGACATTATAAGAGGATACGCGAATATTGCAGGTATGGTCATGGTGCTAGCACAGATTCTCGACATACTCACTCAAGACCTCATTGTTTGTGTTCTGTATAGGTACTTGATTTAAAAAATACTCATTTCGGAGGGCTATGTAGAGGTCTATTGTCTGGATGAAGTCTGAATATTAATAGCCACCGAACACTCTTGTATAGTTAGTGAACTATTGTTGAGAATGAAGGTGTGATCACTAGGCGTATCAGCTGTAGGAAACTTGCCGGATCTCCAGAGACACGATATGTTTGTCACTACGATGGTTGAGGAATGGTGGCAGGCACCTTCCTGCTTGTCTAGTGTATGTTGAGGACTTGTAGCACAGTATAGACCGCTACAGCCCTCGTTAGTGTCGCACGCGCCTCTGTAAACCCTTACTAAATTGGAACCTGGTGCTAGGCAGTGCACTTATGGTGTTTACTTTGCCAGTAGGAGTACTAAAGGTTATAGTGGTATCTAACTCTAGGGAGATGGTAGATACTCTGATATGCATTTGCTTCGAGTGCTATTAGTATAGATTCCTACTAACTGTACCGTGGGACAATACTGATCTTCTTGATCAGCCATTACTCTCTTCAACTATCTACTTATTAGTGACGCCGGATTCCAGTGAGACTACCTCTCATAAATTACCAATCATACTATATCACTTTGGTCGTTCTTATAGATTTGAGTTTTTTGTTATCTTTTTTTTCTACTACCACTACTACTAAAACATACACCTTGATATCCTTAATACAAGATGAGGTATAAATCATTTAAATTTAATCTCGCTAATTAATCAATTACGCCACATCGCTACTCATTAAGATCCTACTATAACTGTATTTAAACATCAGTGCTTAATTCATTGAAGGAAGTTCCTCTATAGGAATGAGTGGTTCTGCTCATTATTATTAACAAAGTAGAGACTATCCATATCTTATATACGAGAAGATACTGTAGAGTGATAAGTTGCTCTGATTCTATTCACTATGTCCAATAGCGTGATGTACTTGGAGATTGGTAGTCGACAATCATAGCAGTTGGAAATCTCTGAATCTCACTAAGTGCGGTTCACTCTTCTAGATAGGGTATGACTCTCTCGTAGATACGATTGAGAGCTCACAGGACTCTCCAGCGTTTCACTCTGATCTGCATTTGATCTGGATACGAGAGCTGCTGAAGAGTTTGACAGCAACTCGGAGTGAGAGGGGTGGGGAGAAGTCGGAGCTGGGAGGCTTGTGTATGATGTAGTATGGACGATTGGGATCTAGGTCATTTGGGATTTGACCTATTATAATGTCTCATCTGAGATCAGGACAATGTCTATTCTAGTCAGGCTTGGACGACTTGATAGTAACGTACTTGTCTAAACTTGTAGCTTATGTCTACATAGAGTTACAAGAGACAATTAGAAAAAAAAAAAAAAAATTTACAATTATTTTTTAAAGAAACAATAAAAATTTTATTTTTTTTTTAAAAACCCGCAAAAAAGAAAATTTTTTTTTTTTTTTTTTTTTTTTTTAATTAAAAGAAATTTTTTTTTTTAACAAAAAACCCCCCCCCCCCCCCCCCCCCCCCCCCCCCCCCCCCCCCCCCCCCCCCCCCACAATCAAGCCCCCCGCCCCCCATTAAATAGATAGAGGAATAGAGAACTAGAAAGATAATACATCAACAAACATTTGTTTGTGATGTCAGACCCAAAGGTCAATTGAGTGATACTTGATATGACGGCAGATAAGTAATAGTTTGCGGTCATGATTAAGTCCAGGTGGAGGTCTAATACGCATAGATACTTGATAGAGCGATACCTATCAGTGCGTTTGCAATAAGCCTATGTCGAGACCAGAAAGAGGGTGTGAGGCACAATCTTTACATTCACAGATTTTTTCAGACGTTGTAGTGGGCTCAATACCAGTTATATTAGAGAAAAAGATGGCTCAGCTAGTGGTGCTCCTATCATTTTTACTACCTAACGGTTCCTGTGTGTACCCAATACTACTAGAGACTATGACTAACCCCGAACGTTCATCTCCCTGATGCTAATGAGTCTACTTTAATCTAGACTATGAGTAACTATGATTCGCTTATTATTAATATCCTGAAGACTACACTGTTTTTTGTCGTAAGCAGAGTCATCGCTTATCACGCATTTTCTCAAATGATGTACAAAGTACATTATAATTTCTGATGTTCAATGTGTAATTTCTCGCGTTTGTTAATGTAAGGTTTGTCACTCCACTCCCCTCCCTCTCTCTCTCTTGTACACCACAGCAATAGTCTATCTAAGTGTTAATGCTTTTGTAAATCTTTCTTAGTATAAGTCTGTTTCGCTCAGACTGCTCAGTTGTATTAGTTCAGTTCCATGTAGTAGATAAAGCTATGCCCTATATATGTCCGGCGAAGTAGTCAGATGTGTATATCTTCTGTGTGTCGCAATGAGAGAACTACCTCTCTATTTTCTGTGTCTTTCTAGATGTTTGTCAGCTGAGAGTTCTGATTAAGCATAGACGAGACATCTTGGATTAGAAATAATATGTCTCAGTTCTGTATATGTGATCATTTGAATGATGGAGTTCTTATTGCTGACTGAGTGATTGCTAGTAGGTAAGACTGTATATAAGAATTATGTGTCACATACCACTTAGAGAAGTTGTTGATTATGAATAGCCTGCTCGATTTGGTGCAGACAGTCCCTGTGTAGACTCGCTAAGTTCCATCGATCCCCCAACCTTGCGATATAGCTGGTGACAATTCACTTATAGTGATCATGTCCTAGTGAGTGCATTCGCGCTATCAGTAATCTAGTCGGCCGCTGACGCAACAACAAATTGCACTTACATCGTCAAGCAATCTCTTAACTCCCTCCCCTCTGCTATCTAACTCCTTGTTATGTATACCCGACTGCCTTGCAGTACATATCTACATCTCGTGCTCTTAGATCCAACACACCCCCATACACCCCCCCCCCACAAGATCACATGTTGTCCGAAAGTGTCATCATAAAGAAGATAGCCACCTGATTCCATCCTCCTCACGAGTCACCAGAACGCTACATACTTGTCTACGAACAGTCATAGTATATAGTCTCTCAAATCCCTGTCAGCCTTATCATCCTCACTTAGTTACTAAAGCTGAGACTTGCCCTATTTAGGTGTGGAACCCCTCACATACCCAACCTCTGACTTCCCTCGGTAGCACAATAGTCAGTCACTCACTTACACTACTGCTCGCTCTCCTCATCCACTATGCACTCACCACTTCGAGCGTGCCACCCCAGCCAGACTCACATCCTCCCGATCTATCAACACACCTGCCTTCCGCCTCCACTCCGTGATCACTAAGGCCCCGCCCCCCTTGCGCTCTCCCCCTTCTTACTCGCCCACCCCCACCATCTCCTCTCCCCTCTCTACGCACTGTACCTCCACGCGCGCACCCTTCGAGGAATAGCATGTCCCCCTCGCATTGGTCCTCCCTTCTACATCTCCCCACCCACTCCCGTCTGACCACAACTGCGCTTTCTCTGGCACT
This sequence comes from Tanacetum coccineum, assembly GCA_026074375.1. Classification (NCBI taxonomy): domain Eukaryota; kingdom Viridiplantae; phylum Streptophyta; class Magnoliopsida; order Asterales; family Asteraceae; genus Tanacetum; species Tanacetum coccineum. The sequence continues at coordinate 60,111 of BQNB010005417.1, read as the reverse complement.
CTGTGGGCCCTCTTCTCCCGATCGCTCACCGCTGATTTCATCTGACCTTCTTTTTGTTGAACCTATCAGATTCCTTCTTATCAAAATCATCTTCACTTCCAGCTTTCAGCTCAACTTTGGTACTCTAAACCTGAAGCATGCCATTTGGCCATTTCAAGTACATCTCCTCCAGTTCCCAATTTTTCTATCTGTTCAAAATCTTCATAAGCCAGTTGTTGTTCTGGCTCAGTATCAGCAACAAAAGATTGAAGAACATCTTCAATTACATTACCAGATCTGTGAGACCCAGTCTTTGAGTTTGATAGAGCAGTGTATGTAGATGAAGAATAGCTTGGACTATCTGCATATGAAATCTTTTTGCTAGCACTGGTGGTACTAATAAATGCAAAATGGCTTGGACCTGCAGATTGGCTTGAGGAAAAAGTAGAGTATCCTTTGATATCTACCTCAAGAGTTTTTAACTTGTAGTACAAATCATCAAAAGAAAGAAGTTCAAGTCCACCTTTGGTTTTCAAGGTTAAAGCTACCTGAGACCATGATGAAGGCAAAGCTCTTAGAAACTTGAGATTAATATCTTCATCCTCTGGCTTGGCCTTGAGTTGGTTAAGCTGACTTAGAATCTTCTGCATCCTGTCATACCCTTTGTGCAATCCCTCTGCTTCACTAATTCTGAACTCTGAAAATTCTTGCTTCAGCATAGACTTTCTCATCTTCTTGGATTCGGCATTTCCACCAAACCTAGCTTTGACTGCATTCCATATATCCCTTGCATCATCCATATAATGGAAATCAGCCACATGATCATCAGGAATAGACTGAAGCAAGGTAGTTCTTGCCTTTGATTCCCTCTGAACAGCAATGTGTTCATCTGCAGTCGTTGGGGGAAGAATAATGACCCTTCCATCACGATCTCTTCCAGTCCTTTTCAAGCTGTTGCCATTTTGAATCACCTTCCAGATATTCATATCATTGTTTGTGATCCAGTATTCCATCTTCATAGCCCAGACCTCATACTCATCCTTCTTCAAATAAGGAAACTTTGCATTGTTGTTTGAGACAGTGGTAATGATTTGAGGTTGAATGTTTTGTTGTTGTTGAGCAATGGTGGCTTCACTATGAACACTAGCATCATCGCTTTCATTGTCAGATCCTGCCATTTTAAAGGTGTAGAGAGGTGTTTGGTTGTGAGGTTTATAAGGATCTTAGATCTAGGAATATTCTTCTTATGAGAGACTCTCAACAAGCTCTGATACCACTTGTTGGATCCCACTCTAGATAGATCTTTACTGCCTGTTAAGGATGGTGAATAGCCTATGTAATCACAAGCTAAACACAAGAGAGACTCTTGCTTAGAAAAGCTAATGTCTACGCGGAATATAGACACAACTAATAAGAAGAACAGGACTGATAAAAACTAAAAGATCCTTCTATGGATTTCTATTAACGAACAAGGAGAATTGTGTTTTCTGGATCTGTTTATTTCCCTAAGCCGTGGGTTCTTTTTGTAGTGGTGAAACCCTAATCGGCATCTACTAAAAACACGTGAGAATAATATGCATGACTCTTCCTAATTTAGCTCATGCATATCCTCATCTCTAACTAACTAAAACCTTATCCTGGAATAACTATTTGACTCTACCAGGACTAAGTACTCTACCAGTAGGAACTAGACTTAGCCTACCAGGACTAACTATGATAATAACCTTACCAGCAGGAACTACATACCTGCCAGTAGGAACTACTACTCTACCAGTAGGAACTACATACCTACTAGTAGAAACTAAGTATTACAATTATTCCTAACAATCCTCCCCTAAACTGGAATTTGACTATGTTAATTTCCAGTTTCTAGATAGATCTTCAGTCTTGAACCTTGAGGATTGAAATATGAACTTTGCAGCAACATCCAATCTGCTTGAGTCTTGACTTGAATACTTGAAAATTCTGCACATATCAGCTGAATGTCTCTAGAGGAAGCAGCATCTTTATTTTTCATAAGAACACCTTCAAGAAACTAATGATGAGGAAAGATGATCAGTGAGCAGATATTGTGTCAAGCAGATTAGTCTTCATTCTTAGAACCATATAGTTTGCAGTCTTCGTAGCCTTGTTGAACTTGAACATCAAAAGTCAGCAACATTGAAGAACCTTCAGGAAATCTTGAACCAGCAACAGACTTTGGAACCACCGCAGCAACATGAGTAGATTTGATAAGCCTTTACCAAGTAGCTACTCACTCTTGGGCTAGCTAATCCTTTGGTGGAATCATGACATCACCCTGGTGAATTAGTAACCAGTCCAACTCTTAGAACATGAATCATTGGTGAATTGGAATACCCTAATGATTTTTGGCAAATCATCACAGCCATAAACGGATTTTATTAGCCTTTACCACATAGCCGTTTGCTTGTGGGCTAGGCAATCCTTGGGACCCAGAAAGGGTTGCTCCCATGGTGGATTGCAAACCATCTCAACTAATTGGTACTTCAAACATTGGCCAGTTGAGTGACCCTATGGTTTTAAGCAAACCATTACAGCTATATCAATTCATTCTAGCCTAAAAGACCTGGGAATTGAAACCATAGTTCAATTAATTCTAGCCTGAGAGGCCTGGTAATTGAGAACCATTTAACTCTCAGCAAATGAAGCATGGGTGAGTTAAAGACCCTATAGTTTTGAGCAAACTATTAAAGCTATCAACGGATTTGAGAGTCACACCAGAGCCGTACCCTCATGGTGAATCAACTCTTTCTTGTCTGTGAGACATGGTGAGTTGAACACCATTTGTTGTGTGGTGGTTAACCAACACCCAAACCCTGAAAATAGTTTACTTTATAGACCATGTGTGCCGGAAACAAAAACAACTTTGCACACCAAAGACTCAAAACTTATTTGAACATATTACCAAAGCTTGTCAGTTGCCAAAATCCTTTTATCAAAACACTTGTTACGAAACAAAAAGTGAAAACCATTTAAGACACACTACATAAAATAGAGTTATATAACAAAATACAGTTTGGACATAGCAAAAAGTTAGAATATATATGATAGAGTTACAGAGTACCATGATCAACCAGGAGAAACTTAGGCAGCAGCAATTTGATTCTTGATGAACCGAATCAATTGCTCAGCAGTAGTCATGTCATTGCCCACAACATCCTTGTCAATCTCCAACTTGTGCTTTAGCATCCTTTCAATGAGCTTCACTGAGAGAGGATAAGATACATCTGCAAACATGTACAACACCTCTCCAAAAACAGTTTCGAAGACATGAACATTGGAAAGAGTATACAGCCTCCAACTTCTAATATGCCAATGAGATTGATCCTTCCAAACGAAAGAACCCGTGCCACCTTCTTGAGAATCAAACAACACCTGAAGATCACCCCATAACACCAATCCAGCACCAGAAACATGATGGTTTTCATAGTACTTGACCACTAATCCATATAACTTCAATAGATCATGTCTATCTACCATATGAAGGATCTCCCTTAGAGTGGTAAAATGTTTGGTAGACTGATCCATCATATAAAGAGCATTAATTTCTCCCAGAGGAGTAGAGATTACCTCCCAACCAGCAAAAGCAGACCAAAGAATAGGAGCCTCATCTCCAGAGTCCTCATCAGAAACAACCTTGATGAATGTCTTATCATCTGCATCTAAATCCAATTTTGTAAGTATAGATTTGGGCTTAGTTATACGACCCCTGCCAAGAGACTTCCTCCTTGTGCCAGAAGATTTAGGTGAAGAAACAACTGGTGGTTGGGGAACATCAGGCATAGATGGAATGGGAGCTTCAGTAGACTTTTGCTTCTTTGAAGTGTCTGATTCCAGAGCTTCACCAGCTCTTTTCAGAGTCCTTCTGAGTTTGTTAGACTTAAGATCTGCCACAACCATCCTGATCTTCTCAAACTCAGCTATGAGTTGCTCATCAGACAAGGATTTCACATATTTCATAGACCAGCCAGTAGAGTAAATGGTGGTACTCTGATTCTTGACAAATACTCTCATGTATTCCCTTTGTTGAGCAGGTGTCATTGGTTTATCTCTCTTCTCTTTAGCCGTTTGTTCAGTAAATGCTCTCTTCCTTTGATTGATTAATGCAACCATCCTCTCAGCAAAATTATCATCATTCACATCTGCACCCAGAAGCTCAGAAGAAAGGCCTGCATTGGCATGAACTTGAGCCATGATGTCAATCCAATCTGCATTAGAATAATGCTTTGCAGATGAAAGAACCTCTGTTTGTCTGGTCTCCCTCTGAGAAGCAGACATCGCTACCTCTTGTTCCAACTGCTTTGCATAAATTGCATCTTGTCTTGCAATTTCAGCTTTTTCTTTCTCAGATCTTTCCCTTTCAAGAGCTTCTAATCTTGCAACTTCAATTTCACTTAGCCTCTCATCTGCTAATTGCTTCTTAGTTCTTTCTGAAATAGGGGAAGAAGGCTTAGCAACACCTTTTCCCTTGAAAGGATCTCTGGATGGTGATGTAGAATGAGCAGGAGCAAAGTCACCACCAGTAGGAACATCAGTAGGAATATGGGAACTAGCAGCAGGATTATTAGAAGCACCACCAGGAGAAATATTGGAATCAACAGTCACAGCTGCATTAGCCAATGCAATTAGAGCATCCAAATCCACAGCTTGCTCTCCTCCTTCTTCTTGATCAGAATCACTCACAACCACCTTCCTTTTCTTAGGCTGGAGTTTTACCTCCATTGCTTTGACTTTCTTGACCAATTTTCCCACCACATCCTTAAATAGCTGCTTGTGTGCCTTGAGCTCAGTTTCTAAAGAAGTTACCTTCTGCACCAAAGTAGAAACTACAGAGGACAAAGCAGTTAGTGTAATAAGGTCCTCTGCTCCTCCTGAAGTGTGACCTGCAGGGGGAGCTTGAGTGGACCTTGGTGGAGATGCATGGAAAGAACCTCCCAAAGGTTCATCTTCCACATTGGTGGAAGTGAAGGGGTCATCATCAGGAGCAATAGGTTCAGAAGGTTGTTGTCTTGGGGGTGTAGGCATAGGCTCAGGAATGGGTGGTGGGACAGCTTGTGTAGCTACCCCTGCACCTTCACCTTCTTGATCTTGGGGAAGCATAGTAGCTAAAAGTTGCATAGGTTGCCCCTCAAAGTTGAGCTTCATATTAGCAAAAAGTTTACTAGATAGCTTGAACACCTGGTATTGTCTTGTAATTCTAGTTTCTATACCCAAAATGGTTTGAAGAAATCGAGGATACATTAAGAACTTTTTAGCATTTCCTATGTTACTAACCATCCCCTTAAAAATGTAGCTAGACCAGTTAAATTTTCTCCCATCAGATAGACAAATAAGAGCAACAGCAAGTGAGCTACCAAATTGATCCCAACTACCAGACTTGGTACTGAGACAGTGAAGAATGGTGTGGACCAAAAACCTCCATTGAGGTGAAAACTTGTTCTTGTAAAAGGTTAACTTGCCTTCAGTGACATACCCAAGGTTATCCATTCCAGAATAGATTTCCGCAATGGGTAAATCATCAATACCACCATCATCAGCTAATTGAAGTTGACTTCTTACTGAGTCCTCAGTAATGGTGTAGGGAGTCTCATCAATGGTAGCTAGGATAGCTGGGGGACCTAACTCAGGAGACCTGAGTGTAGCCGTTGACCAGAATTGTTTGACTAATGAGTCAAAGATGATGGGGTCATTTGTGAGAGCATACCTTATGTGAGAAGCCCTCAAGAAGTCAAGAATCTGATGATAATCATCACTTCCTGTGGGTTTTTACAAATAACCCACTTTGTTGTGTTCATCCTTGTATCTTAGTACGGCCATTGATGATATTGAAATGGGGTTGAGATTTTGTGCTGGTTGTTGATCGCAATGAGAGTTGATACTGGTAGAGAGTGGTAATTGAATTTTTATAGAGGAATGATCTCTATGTCTATTGGACCGTTTGGAAATAGGGTTTGAATGAAAAAGTAACTGTTAAATTGTGAGAAAACAGTAATTATCAATTTAAGTAGGAAACCCTTTGACGAATTAAATGCCAACAATATCTCAATGGTAACTTTTAATTAAGATAAAACTCAATTTAATCTACCAGCACGAATGGACATAACCAGCACAATGAAAAGTCAACTAGAAGGAAAATTAACATTACCAGTAGGAAGTGGTTAACCAGTAGGAAAAATGAAACTACCAGTAAGAACTCTGGGAACACCATAGGGAACACTTAAACTACCAGTATGAACTCGTTGTCATCAAAATAAGGCCACCTGGTCCATGTAGAGCACTAGAAAAGCACTAATCCACCCTCTTGAACTATTAGTCTGCAAAAGGTGAGGCCAATACACACAAGACATATACAAGAAAATGGAAAGGAAAATTAACTATCAGAAGGAACAAAGTACTGACAAGCAAGATGAACTAAAACTACCAGAATAAAAAGTTAAAACTACCAGAAGAAAATTACAACTACTAGGAGAAACATATTGTAGCAAGAAAAACTAATTGGTAAAAAAAAATTTAAAAACCAACTTTTTAGAAAATTGTACAACAACAGTCCTCCCCTTGGACTCAAATCCTCCCCTCAATCAGAGCATCTATGGATTGAGCATCCCAATGTTAACCACAAGATGATTAAACCTAGGTCCATCAAATGCCTTTGTTAACAAATCAGCCACATTATCATCAGTATGTATTTTAAGCACTTGAATAAGTTTCTTTTCATTAGCATCTCTTATGAAATGGTGCCTAATTTCTATGTGCTTAGTCCGTTGGTGAAAAACTGGATTTTTAACTATGCAAATGGTACTTTGGTTATCAATAACGTTTTTGGTATTCATAAAGTTATACCCATAATCTAACAACTGATTTTGTATCCAGAGTACCTAACCATAACAGTTAGCAGCATCAACATACTCAGCTTCAGTGGAAGAGGTAGCCATAATTGTTTGCTTCTTGCATTGCCATGAGATCAACCTCCTACCCAGAAACTGACATCCACTAGTTGTGGATTTCCTATCCTTATTTGCCCCAGCATAATCACTGTCACTATAAGCTTCAAGTAAAAAAGGTAACTCTCTAGGGTACCATAAGCCCAACCTAGGTTGGCCTTTAAGATACTTAAAAATCTTCTTCACTGCTTCCAAATTTGAAGTAGTAGGAGTGACTTGATTCCTTGAACAAGCACTGACTGCAAACATTATATCAGGCCTTAAAGCTGTCAAGTATATTAGTGAACCTATTATGGATCTGTACAAATGTACATTTACAAGACTATCAGGTTCATTCTTGGACTTAGGCTTTGGAGCTTCATAGGGTGTAGTGGCAGTCCTGACATACTCCAAATCAAACTTCTTCAAGATCTCTTGCACATACTTGTCTTGGCTGATAAAGATTCACACAGGTTCCATTTATAATGTATTAGAAAACATTGTCAAATCTTTTTTCAAATAGTACTCAAGTTATTAAGCCTTAAAAAAAAAAATATCCGCGCGACTCGAATGCTCCCAATGCTCAACTAGCAAAATAGTAACCTGAAAATACATGCTAAAACGTCAACAATAATGTTGGTGAATTCATAGGTTTAAGTAAAAAGGCAGTATTGAAATAATTTAAGAAATATTACAGAGAAAATTAGCGTTACAACATTTAAAAGTGTTATTTTCCGAAATCAAGTAGTGATTTAATAAATCAAGTAATGTTCAGTAGTGGACCACAAGATCGAAGTAATGGTGGACTAAGTACGTATTCCGAAGTCCAAAACAAATAATAGCAGACTATATTACGAAATTCGCAGTAGTCCAAAATAGGTAAGGGTAGACAAGATAAACACATTCATCATGTCAATCACTTGTATTATTCACTAAGCCCTCAGGACACCCGAAACCTTAACGTACTTCAAACAAGAGATTGGAATGCCCATATAAATAGGATGTTCTGCCAAACATCCTAGAAAGTAATACTCAAAAGTTCAATGTACCATAAGTCCACTTGGACCCCAAAGAAAGGTGGGGATTGTCAATCCCGATAGATCTATCCACAACACTCGCGCTCACTACACTAGCAACTAACGGTTCATGATAAACAGGGGACTTAAGTGGCAGAGAAGGTACTTAGGCAATACTATCAGGCATTAATAACAGGCATAACATTCAGTTTGAAACAACACTTGTTCCGAAGAAAAAAACGATCATAGCAAATCAAACTTATAAGTTCATTAGAAAACACCATGGTATTAAAAATCATGTGGTAGGCAAGAAAAACTTTTGTAAAAATAGTCATTTAACGCTTAAGTAGTAGAAATCCAATTTGGTAAAATGAGCATGTATCTGCACCCCTGAAAACAGATAAATGAAAACCATATAAAAGAGAAAAGGTGGGGCTATGAACTCACAAATATGAAAAGGTTAATTGTACTGTAGTAAAATATATGATTTTGTAAAAGAGCATGAATTCCCCTCGCGGGTTTATAAAAGATGGAAATGCGAGACTATGAAGCACGACCTTGATCCAACTATTCACGATTGAATAAGCCAAATAAATCACAAACGAAGGCAGTAACGATTTGAATCACGACCTATAATTACGTCGCACGATAAGCAATACTGTACAAAATAGAGCAAACGATGCGTACAGCATTAAGACGAAAACATATATATATTATATATTGCATACAAACTTATAAGTTGAATGAAAGTCCCACTTGCTCGTTCTAAACCTTAACCACATATCTAGTTTAATATATATACTATTTTCCTTCCAACATATACTATTTCATTTTTTAGAATCGACCAACGCCTCAAAAGTAATTACATACGATAATATATATTATTCGATATTATTTTGTATAAATCGAAATCACCTTCATAGTTCGTTAACGTTTACTAATGTCCTTGTTGACTTTTACGTTGGCTTTTTAATAAAATACATTTATTTTCTAAGTCTGACCCGACCAAAACGACCCACTAAATCACCTTTTCACGACTCGGGTTCTAAAGCAAATTTATGCGAAACGATATTCCGGACAACTTTTTAGTTTTAGCCGAGACCTGAAACTCGACAGAAAATGACCAAAATGCCCTTACGAGAATCTGCTGAAACTATATATAAAAATACAGAAGTTTGACTTTCGATTTTGACCCGTTATATTACATTTTCACGACTTTGACCAAAAAGAGATTTTATGCAAAACGTCATTCCGAACAACTTTCGTGTTTCGCCGGAAGGCCGAAACGGACTCGAAAATGATCAAAACGCTAAACTAATAAATCTGTCAGCTTTTAATATTTATTAAAAATGACTTATTTTCTACTAAAGTGTATATATCGATCTAGCTCCAGTTTCTTCGTTATTGGGAGTTAGAAGTCCCATTTTATATCAAAACGTCCGTCTAGAAAAGCTTTATTATATTTCATAAACGAAAATTAAACTTTTCAAAATCTTGAACCCCGAAACATAGGTACTGTTTTCTGGTCAAAACGACCCGATACAAAATGCGTTAAAACTAGTTTTCGACCCAAAAACTCATCAAAAATGCATCCAATATACCTTATAATTTCATTCTAATCCTACTTTAATATCAATATCACAATATCTAACGCCGCAAGTTCCAATCGATTTCCATCCACATATACTAAAAAAATATCGATAATGAAACGAAACAATCGAAATAATAAATAGAAGGAAGGCTCACAAAGCTAATACAAGCAAAGTTTAAAAATAAATGACCCTCTCTCCCTTTTGTTCCTACCAGCGGCTTACACAACCCGAACCAAACCAAAACCAAATTATCGCAATATATAACTAACACCTTAAATACTGTAAGGTTTGCTAAAAGAAAAAAAATATTTATAAATTGTGTATTAGGTGTTTTAAGGTGGACTTGGGTGGGAGAGCACATGAAGGAATATGTGTTATGGTTGCTATGATAGTAAATGACAAAGATAATTTGTATGCACTCATATATATATTTAAGTATTGGTCACACACTATTTGAGATCCTAAAACAATGGGGCATGTTTTATGGAGAAAAATGAGCCAAGATGACTTTCTTTAATATTTAGCAAAATATCTAAGCAATGCATGAAGTATAGATGAGTTTAAGTGGTCCCCGGGTATGCTTAAACGTATTTTATCGCGAAACGTAAATACTTTACGTAACCAATAAAAATAAAATACAAAAAGTTAATTATTATTTTCGAAATGAAAATAAATAATGTTTTTTTTTTCGTTCGTATGATGTTATCGTATAAGTAGGTCAATCGTCTTGTAAAATAATATTTATAAATTTAAAACTCATATAAATATCATATGAATGATTCTAAAATGTTTCGCAAATTTTTTTTATAAAAACTGAACCAACACCTATTTCACGTCAGAAAATAGTGGATAAAATCATATTCTCTTGTTTTATCGTAATAAATTTTTTTTATCTACCGACTTAATTATATAATAAAATTAAAAGTAAATGCGTACGAAACTAAAATAAAATAAATGGTGAAAAAATGACGAAATAAATGGCGTCATAAAATGACCTGAAAATACGGAAATGTTACAGTCTCCTCCGGTTAGAAGAGCCTTGTCCTCAAGGCTCAAGTTGCGGCACCATATAGGAAGGTACTGTTCGGAGAAAAAGAAGGTGGAGAATATTCCTTCCGGAATAATGTTTATGAAGAGGTGAAGATAATTAATAATTATTATTATTATTATTTTTATTTTTTTAATATATGAACAGTGCCTCAACGTCGTGAACATTAACCCTCAACGTTTACTTTCCCCCTTTTTATACAAAATTTTTTCCTCCAGTTCTCCAAACAACACTTAAGATCATTGCACTAACATTTTGCTCTTATCCACTCCTCAAAAATGTTGTCACATCATCACGATCTTGGCGATGGCACCGGAAAGCACTCGGCATTTATCTTGCCAACCTTACCAAACGAAAGAAGGATTTCAGTAAATGGCCTTTATTCTAGCCAATCTCGTGCCCTCATCGTTTCTAGCAATCGCGAAAACTCTTTTGGAAGGAATCGATATTATGGGAGGGTTGTAATAAAACTTGTATTTCCTTATAATGTTCTTATGTAAATCTTATTTAATAAGAAATAGAATGGATGTTATTGGCAATGTATAAATCTTTATTGTTATTTTTATTTAGCCTTTCGATAATTTGTTACCACGCTAGGTAACTCGTTTTGCAATTTCCCTAAGCAAAATTGATTTAACTTAGGTAGTTTTCAAGATTTGTGATGTTGGTTTAATATTTATTGTTGCGACCAAGGCTCGGCTCCTAGTGGGCTTATTTGTTCCCTTCAGCTTAACGTGTCAGTTGTAACATTTTTTTTTTGATGTCGACTTTATATAGTAAGGTGGAGTGAAGGTCTGCTTAGTTGCTACGGTTACTGATTCGATTTCCAGAAGTAAACGCGTTTTATGAATACTCACACAAAACTTGATGCAAATAGAAAATTGTTTCTTGACAAATGCGATGCTCATTTTTGTCATAATAGTGTGATGTATGAAATGTATCAAATAGTTTTATGACGAAATGAAATAGTCAATAAAGTAAACGTGAAGTAGCTCATAGGGTGACAAAAAAAATGGTTTATAGGTTGACATCAAGATTGTTTCTAAAGGGATAGGTCATAACAGGTATAAAGAATATCTGAACGAACGCAGAAGCAGTCAAAGAAAATGAACGTAAAGAATTATTCAATCAACAAAATGAAACGACAAAATCGTTTCTAAAGTAGGTGCTCCAATGACACGTATGAGGTGAAAAATAAAATGACGAACTCCCATTAACCGGAAGGCTTCAAAACGATGGATTACAAAACAACATATGCGATTCAAAAGCATAAGAAGAGTGTTCCAACTCGGAGTCGAATGGTAAAGTAACTAGTAGAATTTACAAAATATGCCGAATTTTCGATATCATCAAAAGGGAATAAAGTAAAGTCGCGTAAATGGTTGGAGTATCGAAGAGATCAAGAAGAAATTATCCCATATGTATAGTATCCATATATAATACCAGCATTGACGCTCAAGGGAGTAAAATGAGAAATCAGGAAGTACACGAAAATTAGAATGATCAATATTCATATAACAGACCGATATAAGGAAATAGTAAGACTCATATGCTTAGAAGTTAAGAGAACGAAATCAAGTCCTATAATAAATACACATTAATCAATGTAATAGTATAGGGATCAAAAGAGAGCATATAAGTTACCTGGAGCAAGCGCGCGCGAATCGGATAAAAACAAGGATTAGACCTCTAAATTTTGAAAAACATGGTCATAGTCTAAATTTTGAAAACGACCTAGTTCTCTATGACTTCAGCTCTGATACCAATCTGTCACACCCCCAAAATCGGACGGCAGCGGAATAGTAACATTGGGGTGCGACTTCAAGGCACAAGGGACAAGTCACAGAAAACGACCTCAAAAGAGAGTTTTTATAAAATGTCACATTCACTTTGGTAAAAAATTCAGTAGTTACACATGTTCCATTATAATGTATTAGAAAACAATTGTCAAAACGTTATCAAATAGTACTCAAGATTATTAGCTTTCACAAAAATTATATATCCGGCGTGACACGAATGCTCCCAATGCTCCACTAGCCCAATATTAACATGAAATACATGCTAAAACGTCAACAATAATGATGTGTGAATTCAAAAGTTTAAGTAAAAAGCAGTATAGAAATAAATTTAAGAACTATTTCAGAAGATAAGTAGTAATACAACAATTAAAAGTGGTTAATTCCGAAATCCAAGTAGCTGATTTAATAAATCTATAATGTTCAGTATAGTGACCACAAGATCGAAGTAATGGTGGGACTAAAGTACGTATTCCGAAGTCCAAAACAATAATGCATACTATGTACGTATTCCATAGTCCAAAATAGGTAAGGTAGACAAGAGAAACACATTCATCATGTCTAACACTTTGTATTATTGCACTAAGCTCATGACACCGAAACCTTAACGTACTTCAATCAAGAGATTGGAATGCCCCATAAAAGTAGGATGTTCTGCCAAACATCCTAGAAAGTAATACCCTCAGAATGTTCAATGCACCAATAATCAGCTTGTGACCCCAAAGAAAGGTGGGGATTGTCAATCCCGATAGATCTATCCACAACACTCGCGCTCACTACACTAGCAACTGACGGTTCATGATAAACAGGGGACTTAAGTGGCAGAGAAGGTACTTAGGCAATAATATCAGGCATTAATATCAGGCATAGCATACAGTTTGAAACAACACTTGTGTCCGAAGGTAAAAAAAAACATGCATAGCAAATCAAACTTAGTAAGTTCATAAGAAATCAACCATGTATTAAAAATCATGTGGTAGGCAAGTAAAAGCTTTAGTAAAAATAGTCATTTAACGCTTAAGTAGTAGAAATCAATTTGGTAAAATGAGCATGTATTCTCACCCCGAAAACAGTTTATGAAAACCATTAAAAGAGAAAAGGTGGGGCTATGAACTCACAAAGTATTGAAAGGTAATTGTACTGTAGTAAAATATATGAGTTTGTAAAAGAGCATGTATTCCCCTCGCGGGTTTATAAAAGATTGAAATGCGAGACTATGAATACTTGATCACCGATCCACGATTTGAATAAGCCAAATAATCACAAACGAAGCAGTAACGATCTTGATCACGACTATAATTACTCGCACGATTACAATACGATACATAAATATTAGCAACGAGCGTACATCTTTATGACTAAAACATATATATATATATTATATATGATGCAAACAAACTTATATGTGATGAGATTCCCACTTGCGCGTCTAAACCTAAACACCTTAGTATATTTTTATATATACTATTTTTCCATCCAATACATATACTATTTCCCAAAATTTTTTTTTTAAGAATCGACCAACGGCCTCATAAAAGTAATTACTTTACGATAATAATTAAACGAATATTATTTTATAAACGAAATCACCTTCAAGTTCGTTAACTTTACTAATGACCCTGTGGACTTTTTACGTTGGGCTTTTTAATAAAATACATTATATTCTCTAAGTACTGACCCTACCAAAACGACCCACTAAATCACCTTTTTCACGACTCGGGGTTCTAAAGCAAAGTTTATGGCGAAACGATATTCCGGACAACTTTATAGTTTTAGCGAGACCTGAAACTCGATCATAAAATGACCAAAAATGCCCTTAACAGAATCTGCTAAAACTGTATATAAAAATACAGAAGTTTTGACTTCGATTTTGACCCGTTTATAATATCATTTTCACGACTTTGACCAAAAAGAGATTTTATGCATAACGTCATTCCGAACAACTTTCGTGTTTCGCCGGAAGGCCGAAACGGACTCGAAAATGATCAAAACGCTAAACTAATAAATCTGTCAGCTTTTAATATTTATTAAAAATGACTTATTTTCTACTAAATGTATATATCTATCTAGCTCCAGTTCCTTCGTTTATTGGGATTTAGAAGTCCCATTTTATTAGTCAAAACGTCCCGTACTAGAAAAGAGCTTTAAGTATATTTTTCATAAACGAAAATTAAACTTTTTCAAAATCTTGAACCCCGAAATATAGGTACTGGTTTTCTGTCAAAAACGACCCGAAACAAAATGCGTTAAAACTATTTTCGACCCTAAAAACTCATACAAAAATGCATCCCAATCGTACCTTATAATTTCATTCTAAACTACTTTAATATCAAAATCACAATAGACTAAACGCCGCAATTTCCAATCGATTTACATCAACATATATAAAAAATATCGAACAATGAACAAGCATCGAAATAATAAATAGAAAAAGGCTCACAAAGCTATACGAGCAAAGTTGTAAAAATAAAATGTCACCTTCTCGTCCTTTATTTGGTTCCTAGCCGCAGGCTTTACCACAACCCAACCAAACCAAAACCCAAATTTCAATATATAACTAACACCTTAAATAACTGTATGGTTGCTAAAAGAAAAAAAATATTAAAATTATTTTTTTGGTGTTTAAGGTTGGACAGTGGGGTGGAGAGCACATGAAAGAAATTTGTGTAAGTTTCTAGTGAAAGTAAATGAGACCACAAGATGAGTAAACCTAGGTCCATCAAATGCCTTGGTTAACAAATCAGCCACATTATCATCAGTATGTATTTTAAGCACTTGAATAAGTTTCTTTTCATTAGCATCTCTTATGAAATGGTGCCTAATTTCTATGTGCTTAGTCCGTTGGTGAAAAACTGGGTTTTTAACTATGCAAATGGTACTTTGGTTATCAATAAAGATTTTGGTATTCATAAAGTTATACCCATAATCTAACAACTGATTTTGTATCCAGAGTACCTGACCACAACAGTTAGCAGCAGCAACATACTCAGCTTCAGTGGAAGAGGTAGCCACAATTGTTTGCTTCTTGCATTGCCATGAGATCAACCTCCTACCCAGAAACTGACATCCACCAGTTGTGGATTTCCTATCCTTGTTTGCCCCAGCATAATCACTGTCACTATAAGCTTCAAGCACAAAAGGTGACTCTCTAGGGTACCATAACCCCAACTTAGGTTGGCCTTTAAGATACTTGAAAATCTTCTTCACTGCTTCCAAATTGGAAGTAGTAGGAGTGACTTGATTCCTTGAACAAGCACTGACTGCAAACATTATATCAGGCCTTGAAGCTGTCAAGTACATTAGTGAACCTATCATGGATCTGTACAAATGTACATTTACAGGACTATCAGGTTCATTCTTGGACTTAGGCTTTGGAGCTTCATAGGGTGTAGTTGCAGTCCTGACACTCTCCAAATCAAACTTCTTCAGGATCTCTTGCACATACTTGTCTTGGCTGATAAAAATTCCATCAGGTCTTTGCTGAACTTGTAATCCTAGGAAGAAAGTAAGTTCTCCCATAGCACTCATTTCAAATTCTCCCTTCATCAAGGCCTCAAATTCATCACACCAGGCCTTCTTTGTAGATCCAAAGATGATGTCATCCACATAAACTTGTACCAAGATGATATCTCTTTTGTGCTTCTTAAGAAAGAGAGTCTTGTCAATGGTGCCTCTTCTGTAACCATGTTTCAGCAAAAAGGTAGAAAGGGTTGCATACCAAGCTCTTGGTGCTTGATGAAGTCCATATAGAGCTTTGACTACCTTATAGACCTTCTTGGGATGTTGAGGATCCACAAATCCCTTAGGTTGAGTGACATGTACTTCCTCATCAATTCTTCCATAAAGAAACGCACTCTTAACATCCATCTGATAAACCATAAATCCTATGTAAGAGGTAAATGCTAAAAACAATCTGATTGCCTCTATTCTTGCAACTAAAGCAAAGGCTTCATCATAATTAATGCCCTCCTCCTGTCTGTGTCCTTGAGCTACAAGTCTAGCCTTGTTTCTGACAACAATCCCCCTGGCATCTCTCTTGTTTTTGAGTATCCACTTAGTCCTAATAGCATATTTTACCTTCAGGCAAATCAACAAGAACCCATACATTTTGAAACTTGAACTGTTGCATTTCTTCCTGCATAGCATCAACCCAGCTTGGATCTTTAAGGGCCTGAGCTACACTTCTTGGTTCAACTTGAAAAAGAAAACAAGCAAACAGACAATGGTGAAAGTCTGTATGATTGTCTCTCTGCTGGTCATGAATATAACTGATAAAAGCAGATTCACCAGTAGTAGTCTTATTGACCTTACTTCTCGTTTGCACAGCTGAAGTATGATCCCCAATAATCAGAGATTGAGGATGAAGTGTATTGATTCGCTTAGTTGCCACAGGACCGACTTCCACAGTTGATGCTAAATTGTTTAGATCAGCACCAAACTCATCATCATAGGATGAAGAAGAGAAAATACTAGGTGAGGGTTCATTATTTCCAAGGTCTGATGGACTGGGGAATCTTGTTGTAGGCTCATCATCAAAGAATGAGTCAGTTAGACTACCAGTAGGAACTTGAACACCACCAGTAGGAACTAAAACATCACTAGGAGAAACCGTTGTATCACTAGAAGGAATTGGGATGCTACCAGTAGGAACTGGAATGCTACCAGGAGGAACTATTTTTGTACTTGCTCGCTTCTGAAGTTCCTCAGCATCGTTTGCATCAGAGGTAGCTCTTTGTTCCTGACCTTTCAGCCTTGCAAGCTCCTGTTTAAAAATTTCTTCAGCAGAATCAAGAGGAGAATCATCAACTTCATCACCAAAAGTATCTTTAGGCTCAGCCTCTTGAATGTTGTGTGATGGATAAGAAGGGCAGCATCTTGTGTACCTGCAGGGTTAGTTGAAGCTTCTTGTGTTCCTGCAGATTTGTTAGCTTTATCATGTTTATAGCCTAAAGTATTAGTCAAATAATCGAGGTCAAAATACCATTCATGACCAAGACCCTGTACATTAGGTTTTTCCTTAAGATACCTCAGATTCATAGTCTCTTCTACCATTTTATTAGGCACATTGTATACCCTGTAGGCTCTATTACTTGCAGAGTATCCAACAAAGTAGCCTTCATCAGCCTTGCCATCAAACTTACCCAAAGGATCACTTGTGTTTAGAATGGTCACATGACACCCAAAGGGTTTAAAATGACTGACTAAAGGAATGTTCCCAGTCAATAAGGCATATGGTGTCTTATTATGAAGACTAGTTACCAATACTCTATTCAAGACATAACAAGCAGTTCTTACTGCTTCAGGCCAAAACATAGTAGGAAACTTAGAGTCAGCCAACATAGTTCTAGCTGCCTCTATAAGGGTTCTATTTTTCCTCTCAGCAACCCCATTTTGCTGTGGGGTTCTAGCATTACTATAATCCCTCTTTATCCCTTTTGACCCACAGAGTTCAATAATATGAGCATTTTTAAACTCTGTACCATTATCACATCTTATAGCTTTTACCTTTTTGTTCAACTGGTTTTCTACAAGATTAATAAAGTCCTTAAGGATAGGATAGGTCTCATCCTTATGTTCTAAAAAGAAAACCCAACAAAACCTGCTATAGTCATCAGTGATCACAAGGCAGTAATATTTGTGGTCAATGCTTCGAATTGATGTAGGACCAAAGAGGTCCATATGAAGCAATTGCAAAGGCTCAGAAATGGAGCTCACAGCAGTAATGGCCTTATAAGAGGCTTTGTGTTGCTTGCCTTTACAACATGCAACACAGGTATGGTCATTCTTGAAAAGTTTAGGGGGTAGTCCTCTAACTAAGTTACCCTTTACCAATCTGTTCATGTTTTTATAGTTCACATGACCCATCCTCCTATGCCATTTCACAGATTCATCAACTGAGGCTTTTGCCACTAAACAAGCCAAATTACCCCTGGGACTGAGATTATTCAAGTTAATGGTGTAAAGATTATGTTTCCTTGGAACCCTAAGTACCACCATACTTTCATCTGGAAGCATGAAGTCCTTGGATAGCACAAGACAATCAGTGTCTGTGAAGAGAACTCTATTCTTCTTGTCACAAATCTGAGAGATGGAGAACAAGTTGAATTGTTGCAGTTCCTTCACATAGTAGACATTTTCAAAATCCAGTGTGGGAGTTCTGATTGTCCCTTTTCCAGTAATCCTACCTTCACCACCTCCAAAAGTCACTTTTCCTCCTTGAAATTCTTGAAAGTCATCCAGTCTTTCCATGTTACCTGTCATACTTCTAGAACAACCACTATCAAAGATCCCTTCATCTTCAGCATCTGAATAAGGATTTTCCTACAATATACAACATGGGAAAAGTTAGTGTCTAAGGGGGACCCAAGCCATTTATGACTTGGGTCTGCCTTGTGGATCTGAAAAGGTTGTCCATGAAGATGTATGAGATCCACTATTGTTCTTGGGTACCCAGTATAAACCTTTTCTATGTGTTTTCCAAGAACAACCTGCTGAGGGCTTAACAGCAGTTGCCCATCTCACCCCACCATATTTCATATGATTATAATACATTTGAGGTACATATGGTGTATAAGTCTGAAAATAAGAACTTGTAGGTCTATTTAAATGGGGCATAGGTCTAGCAGTACTTTTCCACCAACCAGAAGTTACTGATGGAGAATATCCTCTATCAGTAGGAACTGGAAAAGGCCTATTTTGCCTACCAGTAGGAACTGGTGCAGGCACCTTTGGCTTACCAGTAGGAACTGGTTGTGGTCTAGCAGGAGGAATGTTTACTTTGCCAGTCCTAAGAAGTACAGCTTGTGGGACAAACTGATTTTGATGATTAACATTATTCCTACTATGTACAGGTCCCACCCCATTACCAACAGTCTTATTAGCCATTTGTTTCTCATAAAAATCACAATCCTTAATAAGATGAGTACTACTACCACATACAAAACATAACTTAGAAACAGATGAAGCATTTTTCCTAAAATGACCTGCCTTTTTATTAAAATAACCATTCTTATTACAAGAGGTCCTAGAAGTGTTTTCATTCTTATCAGAACTATTACAAGAGAAACTAGGTAAATCCTGAACAATAATGGGTTCTTGGATAGGTGTCCCAACATTGGACTCAATCTCAGCTTCACTCTCAGATGTGGATACACTGGAAGTTGATGCACAAGAGGTTGAATCATTTGACTGGGCTTCTGAAGATTTGAACAGCTAGAATATACTGGAGGCAAAGTCATTTGTGTTGACCTCTGAAGACTTGTCACTGTTATCACAAGAGACAAAGTCATTAGACATAGAATTAGAGTCACCAGAGGTTGAGGACTTTGTACCATAAGACATTTGGTGGGTCAAACAAGTCAAATGTGACTGATAGAGATGAGTATCTCTAGAAAGATGTGAAGGGGGGGGGCACAGCTTTTCAATACTAACATTTGGTCAAACCTACTGAAAGAGGTCTACCTTCCATTTCTTTAGAGTTAGTGGTGAATACACTAAATGCAGAGTCATCCCATCCTAACTCATTTTCACTTATATAGTTATTAAATCCCAAACCCACTTTTGTTTAATAGACATGAAATAAAAACAATGAAAAAAAGAAAAAAAAAAAACAAAATAAAAAAAAAAAAAAAAAACATCAATTAATCTGAACAAGTTTTTTGGAAGAGTTCTCCCTATTTCACAATTTGTACTAAGTGATTATCAAGTTTTGTTTGTAGTTCTTCTTAGCAGTCTCAACAATAGCGTTTATTTCTTTCAGAATGTTTTAGCAGATTAGTTGTATTTTCTAGTTCTATAACAACTCCCTAATACTTGTCTTCAAGTGGCAACAGATTTTTTCTGAAGAACTCTCTTTGTTTTCCCAAAGTTTTAAGTGAGTTTCTTATAAGCTTGAACTGTATAAATTATTTCACTATTTTGTTCATTAAGTTCCATTATGCTCTTTGAAGTTCATTATACTTATATCACAACCAAAAGGGCAGTTATGTACCCAGAAGAGACACCATAAGAGACAAATTCCTCCACATCACTGCGTACTGGCCTTCCTTGTACAGCTCAGTGATCAAGTTGTATATCTTGGCAGCACCTTCTTTAATTGCATCCTCAGTATCACAACCAACAATCATACCAAACTCTTTAGGAGCAATAACTCCATCACTCTGACCATCATGCTCTGTCCAATCAACCAATGTATCAACAGTGATCAGGTTTAGAATCTTCTTCTTCTTTTCCAATCCTCCTGAATCTTAAATATGAATATATCTCTTTTCATTTCCTCCCTTTGCCCTGCATTCTCTGGCAAGTGGCCTCTTGAAGACACTTGTAACATCTGACCTTCTTTTTGTTGAACTAGCAGATTCCTTCTTATCAAAATCAATCTTCCTTCCAGCTTTCTGCTCAAACTTGTGTACTCTAACAGAAAGCATATCCATTTGCCATTTTAAGTCCATCTCCTTCAGATATAGTTTTTCTATCTGATCAAAATCTTCATAAGCCAGTTGTTGTTCTGGCTCAGTATCAGCAACAAAAGATTGAAGAACATCTTCAATTACATTACCAGATCTGTGAGACCCAGTCTTAGAGTTTGATGGAACAGTGTAGGTAGATGAAGTATAGCTTGGACTATCTGCATATGACATCTTTTTGCTAGCACTGGTGGTACTAACAAATGCAGAATGGCTTAGACATGCAGATTGGGCTTGAAGAAAAATAGAGTATCCAGGGTGTCGATTATCTACCTCAAGAGTACCTTTAAACTTGTAGTACAAATCATCAAAAGACAGAAAGTTCAAGTCCACCTTGTTTCAAGGTTAAAGCTACCTAAGACCCATGATAAAGCAAAGCTCATAGAAAACTTAAGTTAATATCTTCATCCTCAGGCTTGGCCTTGAGTTGGTTAAGCTGACTCAGAATCTTCTGCATCCTGTCATATCCTTTGTGCAATCCCTCTGCTTCACTAATTCTGAACTCTGAAAATTCTTGCTTCAGCATAGACTTTCTCATCTTCTTGGATTCGGCATTTCCACCAAACCTAGCTTTGACTGCATTCCATATATCCCTTGCATCATCCATATAATGGAAATCAGCCACATGATCATCAGGAATAGACTGAAGCAAGGTAGTTCTTGCCTTTGATTCCCTCTGAACAACAATGTGTTCATCTGCAGTCGTTGGGGGAAGAATAATGACCCTTCCATCATGATCTCTTCTAGTCCTTTTCAAGCTATTGCCATTTTGAATCACCTTCCAGATATTCATATCATTGTTTTGATGATCCAGGTATTCCATTTTCATAGCAGACCGTCATACTCATCCTTCTTCAAATAAGGAAACTTGCATGTTGTTGAGACAGTGATAAAGATATTTTATGTTGAAATGTTTCGTGTTGTTGAGGAATGGTGGCTTCACTAGAACACTAGCAACAACGCTTTCATTGTCAGATCCCTGCCAATTAAAGGTTTAGAGAAGGTGTTTGGTTGTGAGGTTTATAAGGATCTTAAATCTAGGAATATTCTTCTTATAAGAGACTCTCAACAAGCTCTGATACCACTTGTTAGATCCCACTCTAGATAGATCTTTACTGCCTGTTAAGGATGGTGATTAACCTATGTAATCATAAGCTAATCACAAGAGAGACTCTTGCTTAAGAAAGCTAATGTCTGTGCGGAATATAGACACAACTAATAAGAAGAACAGGACTAATAAAACTAAAAGATCCTTCTATGGATTTCTATTAATTAACAAGGAGAAATGTGTTTTTCTGGATCTATGCATTTCCCTAAGCCGTAGGTTCTCTTTATAGTAGAGAAACCCTAATCAGCATTTACTAAAAACGCGTGAGATTGATATGCATGAATATCTTCCTTATTTAGCTCATGCATATCCTCATCTCTAACTAACTAAAATCTTATCCTAGAATAACTATTTGACTCTACCAGGACTAAGTATTCTACCAGTAGGAACTAAATTTAGCCTACTAGGACTAACTATGATTAATAACCTTACCAGCAAAACTACATACCTGCCATTATGAAACTACTACTACCAGTAAGGAACAACATACCTACTAGTAAAAACTAAGTATTACAAAATATTCCCAACAAAGTCTTCAATCATCAATAATGTCTTCCAATCAACATTAATGTCTTTATTTGAAACTCTCTGTTATCATGACTAAAGCATTATATTAATAGTATTTAAGAGACTTTAATTCCCAACAATCTCCGCTTAAACTTGATATTCTCTATTAATCATCAAGTTTCATCATAAAAGCTTCTTAATCTCAGGAGTGATGCTTCCAAACACTTCTTTACATCTTAAGTTGTTTTATGATTAATTTAAGAATCAAGGTAATATCTTTATCACTTCCAATATCATTCACACCTCAGCATTAATTATCATAGTTAGTAATCTGTAATCACTTAAAGCAGATTAATAGAAACAAAAGTTTAGTATTCATTGTTCTTCTTAATACTATTATGTAGATTCTGCATATACAATAAGTATTCATAGTCAGTGTTTCTCTATAGTCAATCTGTATTTATACAAGGTGGCTATCACCCTTAGCAGGCTGTAAAGATCTGTTCATTTTGGAACTCACAAGTGGTATCAGAGCCTGTGACAAACTCTGAGTAAGAAGAACCAAAACCAAAACCAAAACAAAGCTTTATAAACTTTACCTAAACTATTACATCTATGGCAAGGAGAAGATGATCAAAACATTAACAACCCAACCCACCAAATCTACCACACCAACACAACAAGCCCCCTCACACTGTTTTCACCATAAAACTCCCATTCAAAAGAAAGGTGAATATGATATATGGGCCCAAGAAAATGGAACATTACTGCTTATACAACTATCCTGTATGGGAGGTCATACAGAAATGGAAATGTCCTGATCAATCATCACAGATACATAAGGACAAATCAAGATTCTGCTCCTAATCACTGAAGAAAATTGCAAGAGACAGGAGAAAGAAAATTGCAAGGACGCACCCTTGGATTTATGGCTCTTTTCAGAAATCATTTAAGCAAATTTCACAATTAAATCTGATGCTAAAGAAATGTGGGATGCATTAAAACAAATTTGGTGAAAATGCTGAGAATACAGGGTAAAAAGGAAGAGATCAAGATCTGGTAAACAGGAGGACTTTAAAGCTTTGGTGACTCTTGATGGAGAAGGTGTTGATTGGACCAGTCATTCAGAAGATGACCAAGAGAACTATGCTTTGATGGCTTGCAGCAGTTCAGGCTCAGACACAGAGGTAACTTCTTGTTCAAAAGAATGTAAAGAGTCTTATGCTAAACTTAAAAAATTGTATGATGAACAGAGGGAACAACTTGGAGATGCCAGTATAGAAATACAGGCATATACTCAAGCTTTAAAGAAAGTTGAAGCACAATTAGTTGCTCATCAACAAAGTCAACTTTGGTATGAGGAAAAGATAAGGTTTATGAAAATTGACTTAGATGATAAAACTGATGTCCTTACATACCATAAGAAACTATTGGCAGAAGCTGAAAAAGAAAAAGAAGAATTAAAAGCTAAAGTAGAAAAATGGCACAACTCTTCTAAAAATCTTAATATTTTGCTAAATAGTCAGATGAGTGCTAG
This sequence comes from Tanacetum coccineum, assembly GCA_026074375.1. Lineage (NCBI taxonomy): Eukaryota > Viridiplantae > Streptophyta > Magnoliopsida > Asterales > Asteraceae > Tanacetum > Tanacetum coccineum. The sequence continues at coordinate 36,122 of BQNB010005417.1, read as the reverse complement.
GGATAAGGCTGGACTTGGGTATGGTGATCAAATGAATAAATGTGTTTTAAGTTATGAAAATGAAGTTTTCCAAAGTGTGTTTGTCAGTAGGACAAGTGATATAGAAGATAGTCCTGTGAATGATAGATATGCAGAGGGGATGCATGCAGTTCCCCCTCCAATGACAGGGATCTACATCCCTTCTGGACCTGATAAAGAAATAGATGACTCACAATTTACATATGGTCCAAAGCAATCTAAACCTAGTGAATCTGATGCTAGGAGCAGTGACTTTAATACTTGTGAATCCAATTGTAGTGAAGAAACACATGAATCTATGCCTGAACCAGTTGTCAATGAACCCAAAGTAGTAAGTCAACCTAAAGTTTGGTCTGATGCTCCTATCATTGAGGAGTATGAATCAGATAGTGAAGATGAACATGTGTCTCTACCCACAAAAGAACAGGAAACACCTAGTTTTGCTTTTATTAATACTGTTAAGCATGTAAAAACTCCTAGGCAAACTGTTAAAGAACAAAACACATGTAGTCAGAGTCCTAAACCTGACAAAAAGGATTGTAGTGGTTTAATGGCTGAAAAACTGGGTTTGGGATATGGTTTTACCAAAAAGGCATGTTTTGTATGTGGAAGTTTTAGCCATCTTATTAGAGATTGTGATTTCCATGAGAAAAGGATGGCTAAACAAGCTGAATTAAACAATAGGATGAGTAAGGGGTCTGGTCAAAGGGAGATTAGGCCAGTATGGAACAATGTGCAAAGAGTGAATCATCAAAACCAATTTGTTCCAAAAGCAGTACTAACTAGAACTGGCAAGATTCAAGTTAATACTACTAGAACTAGCGGTACTAACACAGTTAATACTGCTAGGCATAATTTTAACAGACAGGCAGTACCAACTAATGCTGCTAGGAAAGTTAATACTGTTAAGCCTATTGTGAATAATGCTAGACCAAAAGCTGGTTTTCATAAAACTCTTTCACCTTTTAGAAAGCCATTTAATAGAACAACAACACTTAGAACCAATTTTTCATATCAAAAAGTTAATACTGCTGAGGTAAATGCAGTTAGTGCTGTTGGGGGAAAAAGGGAAACTGCTGTTAAGCCCTCAGCAGGTTGTAATTGGAGACACAAAAGACATTACTGGAACAAAGTCTCCAAATACAATGGTGGATCAAGTTCTAGAAATTGTGTTCCTTTCAAAGATCCACTAGGCAGACCCAAGCCCAAAAAGGCTTGGGTCCCTAAGAGAAACTAATCTCTCTTATTTAATGTGCAGGATTATCCACAAAGAGCTTTACAGAACAAAGGGATTGTTGATAGTGGATGTTCCAGGCACATGACTGGAAACAAGGCCTACCTTGCTGAATATCAAGACTTTAATGGTGGCCCTGTTGCTTTTGGAGGAAGTAAAGGTTACATAACTGGTAAAGGTAAAATAAAAACAGGAAAGTTAGATTTTGAGGATGTGTGCTTTGTGAAAGAACTACAGCATTTCAATCTCTTTTCTGTGTCACAGATGTGTGATAAGAAGAACAAGGCTCTTTTCACTGACTCTGAATGTCAGGTTCCAGTTCTTGGTTGTTACTATTGGGATGATCAACCCATAAGCTGCATTAGCTCAGGGGAGGCAATATGATTTATTGTACAGTTTGTATGAAGTGTAATCTTGACCATAGTGATGATTTTCATAGAGTTACTTGGGTTTTAGAGAGTCATTGGAAAGAGATAAAGATGGTACTGAAGAACTGTTGTTGCCAGACTTGTTCATTTTTTGGTTGACAAAAGTTAGTACCGACAGTGCAAAGTTAATACCGTTGGGCAAAGATAGTACCGCTATAAAGACGTTGGAGAAAATACCGCCAAGGGTCTAAAGTGTAAATTGAAATGGTTTCTTTGATTTTGGGTTTGTTCAACCTATATAAACCCATCTCGATTGCACAGTTTACTCACGTAAACCCTCTTAATCGCTTTCTTCTATCAAACCCTAATCTTTTACTCATCATCGCTCTTCAATTCATCAAGTATGGTTGTTCTTGAATCATGCCCTAAACACAACATGGTCGCTTATTTGGAAAAGACTAATGGGAATACAAAGTTTCATGAGATTATCAGCTTTCTTACGCAAAGCTCCATTCACTATGCTCTCACTGTAAGTCCTGTAGTCTCTACTACATTTGTTGAATAGTTTTGGATGTCTGCTAAATCCAAACTAATCAACAATGTTAGGTATATTACTGCCAAAGTAGCTGGCACGCATGTGTCTATCTCAGAGGCATCAATAAGAAGTGATCTTCTTTTTAATGATGCTGATAGGATAGATTATTTGCCAAATCAGGCTATATTAGATGCTATTTAGCTAATGGGGTATGAGGGGGACCTAACTATCTTAACATTTAACAAAGCCCTGTTTTCACCCCAGTGGAGATTTCTTTTTCATACCTTGAATCATTGCATAAGTTCTAAAAGCACTTCTTGGGATCAAATTCCCACTAATATTGCAACAACAGTAATTTGCTTAACCACTAATCAGAAATATAATTTTTCTAAATTAATTTTTGATGGTATGATGAGACACTTGGATGCTAAGAAAAAGTTTGTAATGTATCCAAGATTTATTTCAGTCTTTTTGGACAAACAGCTAAAGAATGTGCCTGTGCCCTTAGACCATTTCCCTATTAATGCTTTAACTAGTAAAGTTTTTTCTTTTATGGTTAAAAAGGGAAAACATTTTTTAGGGAAAGTCACACCTCTGTATCCTAACATGTTGGTTCAACCAACAGAGGATGAGGGTGAAGGGTCAGAAAGACCATCTGAACCTCAACCCATACCCTCTCCTCCTCACTCAAGTCCAGACCAATATGAGACACAGACTAACCCTTCTCCCAGACCTTCTCCTACTACTCATATTATTGATTCCATTCCAGAGGGTTCTGGTGGGAATCATGGAGGTCAGTTATCCAGTGATAGATCCCTTTCAGGGAATGAGGATGGCATGACACTCCAAAGTATGTATGATCTTTATATCTCCTTATGTACACAGGTTACAGATTAAGCCAAAGAAATTCAACACCTGAAGGCACAGATCAAGAAGCTTAAGAAGAAAGCCAAACCTGTTATCACACACCACAGAGCTTGGATGAAGAGTGTATCCATGATGATTCTGAAATACCTGCTCTTTGAGGATATGTATGACCATCCTACTGATGGTATTTTTACCAATGCATCTTAAGCCCTGAGGGTGCAGTGGCTGACTTCACAAATTTAGAAACTATTGTGAATGTTAGTCTTATTCCCACATCAAGGATTAACTCTATTCATCCTTCGACTCTAATTCTTGGAGATCCAAACTCAGCAGTTCAAACAAGGAGCAAAGTGACCAAAAGTTCTTTAGAGCCCCATGCTTTTGTAAGATATAATCAAAATCATAGAAATAAATAATCATAAGGTACTTTCCAGCATTGTTTATTTGCTTGTTCTTGTCTCAAAAAGAACCCATTAAGAATCAGAAGCCTTAAAGATGAAAAGTTGGGATTGATGCTATTGCAGGAAGAACTGCTGCAATTCTTTATTCATAAAGTTTAGATTCTTGTAAGAATTGGCCTTATGGGAAGAAGGCAATTGGACAAAATGGGTTTAACAGAAAATAAGAAGGATGAAAAGGTGTTGTTGTTTAGACATAAGGCAAGGTTGGTTCTCAGTGGACATAGGCACTAGACGGGATATTAGTATGATGAGTTTTTTGCTTCCTGTAGCTAGGATTGAAGCCATTAGGATCTTTTTAATCCTTTGCTTCTGTACATGGATTCAAAGTCCAATCAGATGGATGTGAAAAGTGCCTTCCTGTAATGACAAAAATTGATAAGAGGTGTATGTGTCTCAACCTCTAGGTTTTGTAGATCCACAGTATACTAAGGAAGGTCTATAAAGGTATGAAAGCTCTCTATGGGTTTTACACCAAGCTCCCAGAGCCTGGTATGCACTTGATCTACCTTTCTTGTTAAAGAATAGATACAGAAGTGGAACTATTAACAAGACTCTTTTCATTAAGAAGGACAAACATGATATCATATTAGTACAAGTTTATGTGGATTGATTATTATTTTTCTTTTGGTTCTACAAAGAGAACTTGGTGTGATGAATTTTGAGGCATATGATGACGAGAATTTCAGATGAGTTCTATTGGGAGAGCTTACCATTCCTTTCTTGGATTACAATTCAAACGCGCAATGAAGATGGTATTTATATAAGTCAGGGATAAGTAATTTGCTGAAATCCTGAAGAAGTTGATTTTGCCAGTGGAAAGACTGCAAGTACACCAATGAGACCCAGAAGCCTTTAGTAAAGGATGAAGGGAAGCAGGATTAGTGGATGTACACGATTTATAGATCCATGATTGGCTCTTTTTTAATGTTACTTTAATGCATCAAGGCCTTGATATTATGTAGTGCAATCTGTGCTTGTTCTAGGTTTCAGGTCAACTCCAAGACCTCACCATCTAATATGGCGTAAAGAGAATCTTATAGGTAACTAAAAGGCAAAAAAAAAAAAAACCCCCTAAAACTGGGCCTTTGGTATCCTAGAGTGTCATCATTTGACCTTGAAGCCTACTCAGATAGTGACTATGCTAGAGCAAATCTTGACAAGAAATCCACAATAGGAGGTTGTCAATTTCTTGGTAGAAGACTTATTTTATGGCAATGCAAAAAGCAAACAATTATGGCTACTTCTACTACAGAGGCAGAATATGTGCGCGTACAAAATACTCTGTAGGCAAGTTTTTATGGATTCAAAATAAATGTTAGACTATGGGTTCAATTTCATGAACACAAAGATCTACATTGATAATGAGAGTACTATATGCATTGTAAAGAATCCAATATTTCACTCCAAAACAAAGCATATTGCAATTAGGCACCACTTCATTAGGGATGCTTATGAGAAGAAACTTATCCAGGTGCTAAAGATACACACTGATGACAATGTTGCTGATCTTCTAACCAAGGCATTTGATGTTAACAGGTTCTAGTTCTTGGTAGTTACTATTAGGATGATCAATCCATAAACTGCATTTATCACAGGGATGAATATGATTTGTTGTATATTTTGTATTCAGTGTCAGTTGTGCAGAAGAACTTAACCATAAGTTATGAATTTCATTGATTTATTTGGGTTTTGAGAGTGTCATATGGAAAGATATATAGAAGGTACAGAAGATCTGTTGTTTGCCAGACTTGTTCTTCTTTGGTTCACAAAAGTTAGTACCGATAGTGCAAAGTTAATACCGTTGGGCAAAGATAGTACTGCTATAAAGACGTTGGAGAAAATACCGCCAAGGGTCTAAAGTGTAAAATTGAAACGGATTCTTGATTTTGGTTTGTTTCAACCATTATAAAACCCATCTTAATTGCACAGTTTTACTCACGAAGAACCACCTTAATCGCTTTCTTCTATCAAACCCTAATCTTTTACTCATCGTCGCTTATCAATTCATCAGTATGGCTGTCTTAGAATCATGCCTAAACACAACAGTCGCTTACTTGAAAAGACTGGATGGGAAAACAGAGTTTTCATAGAGATTAACTTCTTCTTACTGAGAGCTCCATTCACTATGCTCTCACTGTAAGTCCTGTAGTCTCTACTACATTTGTTTGGAACAGTTTTTGGGATGTCCTGCTAAATCCAAATAATCACCAAGTTAGGTATATAACAAGGCTAAAGTACAGACAAGCCTTTGACTATCTCAGATGCATCAATAAAGAAGTGATCTTTCTTTTTGATGAGCTTGATGGGATAGATTTTTGGCCAAATCAGGCTATATTTGAAGCTATAGCTAATGGGGTATGAGGGGGGACCTAACTGTGCCATTAACATTTAACAAAGCTCTTATTTCACCCCATGGAGATTTCTTTTTCATACCATGAATCACTGCATAAGTTCTAAAAGCACTTCAAGGTATCAAGAATTCCTACTAAAATTTGCCACAGCATAAATTTGCTTAAACCACTAAAACAGAAAATAAAATTTTTTCTAAAATAATATTGATGGTTGAATGCGACACTTGGATGCAAATGGTGCAGAAGTTTTTTATGTTATCCAAGATTATTTCCATTCTGTTTATTGGATACACAGATAAAGAATGTGCTTGTGCCCTTAGACCATTTCCTATTAATTCTTGACTAGTAAAGTTTTCTCTTATGGTTAAAAAGGTAAAACATTTTTCAGGGATATAGACTCCTTTGTTTGATCTAATTTGGTTCAGCCAACTGTGATGGAAGTTGGGTGAGCACTTTAGAAAGACAATCTGAACCTCAACCCATACCCTCTCCTCCTCACCTAAGTGATAGGTAAGACCAACAGAGACACAGACTGACCCTTCTCCTAACCTTCAGCCTAACTATCATATTCCTGATTCATTCTAGAGGGTTTTGGGGGAGAATCATGGTAGGTTCAGTCATCCAAAGATAGAGTCCCTTTCAGGAGAATTGAGGGTGGGGCATGACACTACAAAAAACCAAAGTGTTGTATGATCTTTGTATCTCTTTATGGTACACTATGTTACAGATCAAGCCAAAGAAATTATACACTTGGAAGGCAAGATCAAGAAGCTTAAAAGAAACCACACCTGTTACACACACCTTAAAGCTTGGTGATGAAGAGGTGTTAACCACGAAGGCTTCAAAGATTTGGTGGGAAAAAAAGAAAATCCATGGAAGAAACAGGGATCAAACAGAGTTTGTATCCAAATAGATGAGGAAACCTGCAAAAGCTGTACCAACATCCATAAAGGATCTACTTTGATGAGCTTGAAGATGATACAAAGGACTATTAAAGAGACTGATAAAGCACAAGATGTGGGGAGGACAAGCTATGTGGTGCATGAAGAGAAGGAAAGTGCAGAAAAAGGAGTTAGTACTGAAGATCCACTTAGTACTGCTCAACCAAAAGTTAGTACTGACAAGCCTGAAGATAGTACCGACAAACCAGATGAAGTACGACAACCTAAAAGATTATACTGACAAGGACTAAGAATAGTACCGACAGACCAAGAATGAATGTACTGTTTGATCAAAATTGCAGGAAGAAGTGCTACTAAAACAGCTCAACAGACAATCTACTCCAACAATATTTTGTGATGAAGCGACATTGCACAAGTTCCTTATCAATAATGAAGTCAGAACAAGGATAAGCTTCAAAGAAAAATGAAAAAGAGTAGAGCTTAAGGATTTTGGAGGAGACTGATATACCTAGGCCTACTTAACAAGATCATTATTAACATTAAAGCCCTCTTCCAATATAGATCAAAGAGATAAAGGCAAAAAGATGATTGAAGAGGAAGATGAATCTGATACTGATTCAGAAGATATTACTGAAGCTGAAAAGAAATTTAAGCAGCTTGCTAGGGATGAAGAGGTGGCCAGAAAGGTGCAAGAGGATTGGGAAGCAGAAGAAGAAGTGAAAAAGTTTTAACTTAGAGAATAGCTACAAAGGGCTGCACTCTCTAAGGAATATGAATTTCATTCTATGCAGACTTAATGCCTTGTACAAGATACTTGCTGAAAAACTTCAAGAGGAAGAGAGAGAAATGTATACTATTGAGCAGAGAGCCAAATTTCTTCATGACACCATTGCTGCCCAAAGAAGATTTCTTGCTCAACAAAGATCTGAAGCTATCAGAAATAAACCTCCTTCAAGAAATCCATCTAGGGAACCAAAATTTTGACAATATTTGAAGCATGTTGGAGGCAAGAAGCATTCTGATCTGAAGACCAAGGGTTTTGAAGAAATAAAAGCTTTGTATGACAAGATAAAAAGGTCTGATGATAGTTTCATTGCTATTGGTTCTGCTGAAGATGAAAAAGTAATCAATGGGGGGGGGGGGGGGGGGGGTGGGGTGGGGGGAGGGAGAGTGAATGAACAAGTTCTAAAGCCTACTAAGAAGAATAAAGAAAGAAGACAGTATTAAGGAGAAAATTAAAGAAGAAGAGGGAACTAAAAAAGAAAGCTGGTAAAAGGAAGAAGATGAAAAACAAAGAAAAGAAAGTTCACTTCTAAAGATGGAAGAAGATTTAAGATAATGTTTCACCTATAGTTTCTGATGAGGTATAAAGGAATTGGATTATGAGATATTTGACAGAAGTATCCTCTCAAGATGAAAGTATAATAATGAGTTGCTTACAACCAAACCATAGTATAATGAGACTGAAAGATAGAAGATGTTTTATCTTAATGTTGTTGATTAGAATTAATAGACCAAGAAAGATACTTTTAGTATCTTTTGTATGGTAGTACTTTCAATACTTGATAGAGATAAATCTGAGCTATATATCAACTTGTGATGAACAAATACCAATAAGAGGGGCACTTGAAGGATGTTTGACAAAATACTTTGGGAGAATTGAAGTAATCATGTTCAATCAAATGAAATGATTACATTTGGAATGTACAGCAAATTAGAAGATAGGTAGCTGGAATCTACATAGTTACTACAAGGATAAACACTATAATTGCTGGAAGAAGGAATATACCCAATCATATGCTAGAAGAGAATAAGTATCCATTGAAAAAAGAAGTGCTGTCACAATTGCTTAAGTTGAAGTTAGAAACTGAAGAAGACAGTACTATGGCTTTGGAACTGATTAGATTTGTCATGGGGGGGGGGGGGGGAGAACAGATTGCAGAGTTAGAAGCCTGAAGACCCTGATGGAGATGAGAAGGATCTTTGTAAAGTTGGTTCTAAGAGCACACAACAAAAGGTCATCATTTCACCCTGCTTACAGGCAACAGAACTGGCTAGGTCCAAAATTAAAACGACATATGGTAAAGACTTCTCAAATCCGTTTTAAGGTTTACAATTTACCAAAAAATTTTAAGGTTTTCAACTAACATGTTATCATGTTTTAAGAGTTGGCTAGTCCAGGATCAAACAGTTCCTGGTAAAGACTAATCAAATCTATTGATAGCTGATAGTTTGCTAAAAACTAAAATGGTTTTTCAAATGCACCAGTAAATGCAAATGAAGCATTGACTAGTCCAAAAGCAAACGGCTTTTGGTAAAGACACGTCAAATCCATTGATAGTTGGTAATTTACTCAAAACTACAAGGTAATCAATTCACCTTGTTATTTACAATGAAGAATTGGCTATCCCAGAGCAAATGGCTACTGGTAAAGGAATACCAAATCCGTTAATGGCTGGTAGTTTGCCAAAAACTATAAAGCCAACTGAGTTTGGATGTTGGCTTAAAAGACAAGTCTGCTGAGTGAAGATGGTATAGCTGAAGAAATCAAAAATTATTAAAGATCAATGATTAAGATCAAGATTTGACAAAGATGTTTTGTGATACATCCTCCAAGAGTGCTTAAGAAGAATATACTGAGAAACATAAGTCAAACAAGTTCAACAATTTCATGTTTAGGGAGTAAGTGTTGTTGACTTATGCATTATCCTGACTAGTACCGTTAGTTTTTATATTAGATTAGTGTACGATATTGTAATTAGTACTGACAGTACAAAATAGTTAGTACTGATCAGTTAAGTTAGTACGTGATCGGTATAAAATATTTTAGTACCGTAAAGAATATCAAGAAGCCTATTATAGGAAAAGATATGTAATACTTTTACGCAGTTTTATGTAAAGTCTGATTGGGTTTATCCTGGTCTAATAAAAGGAACCCCTACGGCATTAGAGAAGAACATCTCATAAACAATTCTCCAATCTCATAGTTATAAATCTGTAAATCGTATTTTGCCAGATTAATACCAAAGTTTAGTTAACAATATTGCATTGTTCTTCTAAGCATTATTAGTTAGTTTCCGCATACCTTATAGTGTTTATAGTCATTGTTTCTCCTGTAGTTTGTGTGGATCTATCCATATTGGTGCTCAATGCTCACATTTGCTATCACTTGAAGGAGTTACGTTATTGTGCTAAGTGTCTCATTTTATAAGTTAAATGAGGATTTTGTCAAGAGGTTGCGGTCTCTGTATACTTTTGTACTGTTGTATGAGTTCGATGTGCACATGGCTAGAGCAAAGACATGAGATACAATTTTGGATAATTCAATTTTTGTATTTATACTTGATATTTTATTCATCAGTAATCACTTACTTGAGCCTACTAGTTCGAGATTCAAGATATGTATGAATATACTTAGCATGGGAAGACCTTATTGTTACAAATTTAACCATAGCTTACAAGCACCACTTAAGGTGAAGTGTGCACAAGTTGCTATCTACACAATACCCCTATTAGGATGAATACAAATAAAAAGGGGAAGAAGGACTAACAAGAGCTATAGTTTGCAACTTATATTTGGTTAACATGTTCAAGAAGATCTTAAGACAAGGGGAAAGCATTGTTTCAATCAGTGGAAATTGTTATTGTAATATCAAATAGGAAGATTGTTGGGATGCTCAAGAATTTGATTATTCCAAAAACTAACCAAAATGCCTAAATGCAGCCCCTCGATCCCCCCAATTCCCCCCTCACATCAAACTGCAAGAAACCAGCTCCAGAAAAATGTTGATTGAGACTAAACCACAACAGACCTACAATGTATAAGCTATAGATATATTCCAACAAAAAGAGTTACAAAAAAAGAATAATAACTGTAGATTAACCTAATTGTAATTAAGTATCCTTTTGAAACAACAGACTTACTTTGAAAAATCAATTTAAGCATCCTATGTAAGCTAGGTTTACTTGTAACCCTATAAATAAAGGGTCATAGGCGTCTTGTTAATATCATCCATCATAGATAGATCTCTACAATGTTATTCTAATAGTTTAGTTTAGTTTATGTATTATTAGTTTAGCCCCAAGGATCAATTGATTCTTGTAGAAATACTTAATAATAGAAAACCTTGTTGGATAACGTAACTTTTTTCTTTATTAATCTGCCTGCGATAAATAAGTTATCTGTAAAACTAATCCTAGAAGTGCTACGATTCTTCACATTTATTGGTTATGTATGTGTTATTGTTTGTTCCGTGTGGGTTTAGATAGAGAGAGAGAGATATGCACAAGGAAATATTTTTGTTGTGAAGGAAATTAAATGATGATTGAATAAGAAGAAAATGATTATTTATACAAGGATATACACACCCACCCACACACACCACATACACACACTTACACACCATGTATGTGCCAATCGGTTAGGAACAAAAATAAGGTACCAAAAATGATCCTCCTATCACATTAATCCAAGTACAATGTCCTCTAACCTGTAATTCAAGCTACCATGTCATTGAATGATGATTTTAAAAATTGTGAATCCCATGCAATAGGCATCTCTCTCAACAACAACAACGTGACAACCCTGGGTCAGAGTGTTCTTACCCCTCTCTCATTCCCAGCGCACTTCAACCCCAAAAACCCCACCCGATACACAAGACAAGGACTGCAAGCATAAAGTGATAGGACCATTAACACTTCATAAATATAAACCGCGGATCCTTATGGTACCCCTTATTATTGATTCCCTACACCGATTGTCACATACAAAGGAGTGTAAGAGGTGAGAATGTGTGAGATTGTGTTTGTGAGAGTAATCCTTGTATACAAAATCACTTACTTCTAATCATACTCAATTCATTTCCTTTCACAACACAGCAAAATCATTTCCTTGGTGCTCTCTCTCTCTGCTCTCTCTAATACAACACTGACACCAACACAAACAATACATACCCTACATGTTGAGAATAATCGATTTAGCCCATCTAGGATTAGTTTTACAGATAACTAATATATATGCAGCAAAATAATAAAGAACAATAAGTTATCAAACAAGGTTTTCTATTATTAATCTATTGCCCCAAGATCAAATGATCCTTGGGGCTAAACTAACTAATACATAAACTAACTAACTATTAGACTCTCATTGAGAGAGATCTAACTATGATGGATGATCTTAACCAGACGCCTATGACCCTTTATATAGAGGGTTTACAAGAAAACCCTACTTACATATGAATCTAACTTGATTTATCACCATTAAGTCCTTGTTGTTCAAAAGGAAAACATAATACAATTATGAAACTAATTAATTAACAATAATCTTCACATTAATGTTATTGACTAATCTATATCTTCAAACATTATGTAGATTTTTGTAATCGTCTCAATCACATTAATCTTGATCTTGTTTCCTTCTTTAGCATATCTTGTTTCCTTTTGTTTCATCTTTCTTCATTTATGCATATGTAGTTTTGTAATCATCAAATCTGAGATCCCAACAATCTTCCCCTATTTGATATTACAAAACAATCTCCATGAATGAAACAATGCTTCCCCTTGACTTAAGATCTCTTGGAACATTCACCACAATACTAAGTCAAACTATATCCTTGTAGTCTTCTTCCCCTTTTTGAATCATCCAATAGGGTCTTGTGTATATTATGCAACTTGTGAACACTTCCCTCAAGTGGTGCATGTAGATGGTTAAATATGTGAACAATAAGCTTCCCATAAAAAGTATATTAACCATCTCTTGAATCTCGAACTCAGTAGGCTCCAAGTAGTGATTACTGATGAATAAAATCAAGTATAAACAAAAAATTGAATCTCCACAAACTTGTATCTCCATGTCCTTGCACTAATCCATTTTACATCGAACTCAACCAAACAGAAAAAGTATAAGTGAGACCGCAACCTCTGACAAAAATCCACCTCTTTAACTTATAAAATGAGACACTTAGCACAATAACGTAACTCCTTCAAGTGATAGCAAATGTGAGCATTGAGCACCAATATGGATAGATCCACACAAACTACAGGAGAAACAATGACTATAAACACTATAAGTTATGCGGAAATTAACTTATAATGCTAAGAAGAACAATGAATATTGATAACTAAACTTTTGTATTAATCTGCAAAAAACGAGATACAATTACTAAGCTATGAGATATGATTTTGTAAATAGATGTATCCTTCTCTTATGCCGTAGGGTTCCTTTTCATAAGACCAGGAAAAACCCTAAACAGACATACAAAACCGCTTAAAAGAAAAAAACATAACTTTCCTAAATAATCTCAATTCATACACATAAACGGTACTAACTATTTTATACTTATCAGTACTAACTACTGATCAGAAACTAAACTATTTTGTACTGTCAGTAACAATTACAACTGATCGGTTACTAACTAAATATAACCTAACGGTACTAAGTCAGGAATGCATAATTCCCAACAATCCTCCCTAAACATGATTGTTGACCTTGTTTTGACTTCATGGTTTCTTCATTTTATTCTTCTTGGAAGCTCTTGGATGATGTATCCAAACACTTTGTCAAATCTTGAATCTTAATCTTGATCTTAATAATTTATATTTTAGATCTTCACTATCCATCTTCATCAGCAACTTGCTTTTAAGCAACATCCAACTCATTTGCTTTATATTTATTGGAAAACTAACAGCCATTACGGAATTAAGTATTCCTATTACCAGTAGCCGTTTCTCTGGGATAAGCCAATTCTTCATTGTAGAACACAAAGGTGAATTGATTACCCTTGTAGTTAGAGTAAACAACCAACTCTCAATGGATTTGACTTGTACTCTAACCAAAGTTCGTTTTCTTTTGGACTATTCAATGATTCCATTGCCAAAACATGGTGCATTGATAACCATATAGTTTTAAAGCAAACTATACAGCAATCATAGATTTGATTAGTCTTAACCAGAAACTGTTAATCCTGGACCTGCCAACTCTTAACCATGAAACAAGGTAAGGTAGAAAACCCAACAATTTTTTGTAAATGTCACCATAAACGGATTTGAGAAGTCTTTACCAATAAGTCGTTTACTTATGACTAGGCCAGTTCTTAAGCCTGTTAAGCCATGGTGAACTGATGACCATTTGTTGTGTGGTCTTAGAACCAACACTCAAAGAATCCTTCTCATCATCCATCAGATGTCTTCAGGTTCTTAAAAAACTTTCCCCCCCTGCAATCCTGCATCTTGACAAATCTAATCCAGCTCAAAGCATAAGTACTGGTCTTCATTCTTCATTTTCTAACTTCAACTTAAGCAATTGTGACAGCACTTCCTTTTTCAATGGATACTTATTCTCTTCAAGCATATGAATGACTATTCCTTCATCAGTCATTATAGTGTGTATCCCTGAAGAACTATGTAGCTTCCAGCTCACTATCTTCTAATTTTGCTGTGCATTCCAAAACTCATCATTTCCACTTTGATTGAACATGATTATCAAATCTCCCCAAAGTATTTTGTCAAATCCTTTGTCAAGTGTCTCATCTTGGTATTTGTTCATCACAAGTTGATATATAGCACAGATGTCATCTCTATCAAGTATTGAAAGCACTACCATCAAAGTACTAAAGTATCTTCTTTGTCTATTACTTCTAATCACCACATTAAGATAAACATCTTCTATCTCTTCAGTCTCATCATACTATGGTTTGGTTGTAAGAAACTCATTCTCCATTTCTTTGATCGATACTTCTTGTTGCCAAATATCTCATAATCCACTTCCTATATCCTCAACAGAAACTATAGTTAACATAATCTTAACACTCATCATCTTTAGAAGGAACTTTCTGTTTCTTAGATTTCATCTTCTTCCTTATACCAAGCTTTCTTTTTCTAGTTCCTTCTTCTTCTTTAATTTCTCCCTTAATACTGTCATCTTTCTTTACTCTCTTCTTAGAAGCATCAGCAACTTGTTCATTCATCTCCTTGATTACTTTTTCATCTTCAGCAGAACCAATAGCAATGAAACTATCATCAGACCTTTTTATCTTGTCATACAAAGCTTTTATTTCTTCAAAACCCTTGGTCTTCAGATCAGAATGCTTCTTGCCTCCAACATGCTTCAAATATGTCATCATTTGGTTCCTAAGCTGATTTCTTGAAGGAGGTTTATTTCTGATAGCTTCAGATCTTTGTTGAGCAAGAAATCTTCTTTGGGCAGCAATGGTGTCATAAAGAAATTTGGCTCTCTGCTCAATAGTATAACATTTTCTTGCTCGTCGCTTTCGTCTTGAGTTTTTCAGCAAGTATCTTGTCAGCATTAAGTCTTGCCTGAATGAAATCATATTCATTAGAGAGTGCAGCCTTTGTAGCTTCTTCCTCAGCTAACTTTTTCACTTCTTCTTCTGCTTCCCAATCCTCTTGCACCTTTTTGGCCACCTCTTCATCCCTAGCAAGCTGCTTAAATTTCTTCAGCTTCATAATATCTTCAAACAGTAAACAGATTCAACTTCCTCTTCAATCAGTCATTTTTGCCTTTTATCTTTTGGATCAATATTGGGAAGAGGCTTTAATGTTTTAATAATGACTAGTTAAATAGGGCCTAGGTCTCTCCAGTCTCCTCAACATCCTTAAGCTCTACTCCTTTTTTTCTTTTCTTTGAGCTTACTCCTTGTTCTGACATCATTATGAAAGGAACTTGTGCAATGGTCTCATCATCACCAAATATTGTTGGAGTAATGTTGTTGGAGCTGTTTTAGTAGCACTTCTTCCATCATTTTGATCAACATACCTTCATCTGGTCTGTCGGTACTAACTTCCTTTCCTTGTCAGTACTAACTTTTGGCTTGTCAGTACCTTCATCTGGTTTGTTGGTACTATCTTTAGGCTTGTCAGTACTAACTTTTGGTTGAGCAGTACTAAGTGGATCTTCAGTACTAACTCCCTTTTCTGCACTTTCCTTCTCTTCATGCACCACATAGCTTGTCCTCTCACCCACATCTTGAAGGCTATTCGATCTAATTGGAGCATCCTCAGTCTCTATAATAGTCCATTGTATCCTCACAAGGCTCATCAAAAGCCTAGATCTTTATGGAGACTGTAGTTCAGCTTTGGCAGGTTTCCTCCTCTTAATTTGGGAATACAAACTTCTTTTTGCATCCACTGTTCTTCAAGGATTTCTTTCCCCACCAATCTTTGCTATCGTTGATACACTCTTCATCCAAGCATTAGGATGTGATAACAGGTTGTTAGTTTTTCTTCTTAATCGTCTTGATCTGTTCCTTCAAGTGTATAATTTCTTTGGCTTGATCTTAACATGTGTACATAAAGAGAAACAAATGATCATACACACTTGGAGTGTCATGCCACCCTCCATTGTCCCATGAAAGGGATCTATCATTGGAATGACTGACTCCAAGATTCCCACCACAACCCCTAGAATGTAATCCGAAAAATGAATAGTAGGTGAGGTCTAGAGAATGGATCAGTCTTGTGTCAGCATGTTGGTCTTCACTTTGGTGAGGAGGATGGGGTATGGGTTGAGGTTCAGATTGTCTTTCTAAAGTGTCACCCTCATCCTCAGTTGGTTGAACCAACATAGAATTAAACAAAGGTGTTACATTCCCTGAAAAATGTTTTACCTTTTTAACCATAAAAGAGAAAACTTTACTAGTCAAAGCATTAACAGGGAAATGGTCTAAGGACACAGGCACATTCTTTAGCTGTGTATCCAAAAAGACTGAAATAAATCTTGGATATATAACAAAAAAATTCTTTGCATCCAAGTGTCGCATCATACCATTAAAAATTATTTTAGAAAAATTATATTTCTGATTAGTGGTTAAGCAAATTACTGTTGTGGCAATATTAGTAGGAATTTGATCCCAATAAGTGCTTTTAGAACTTATGCAGTGATTTATGGTATGAAAAAGAAATCTCCACTAGGGTGAAAACAGAGCTTTGTTAAATGTTAAGACAGTTAGGTCCCCCTCATACCCCCTTAGCTGAATAGCATCAAATATAGCCTGATTTGGCAAAGAATCTATCCAATCTGCATCATCAAAAAGAAGATCACTTCTTATTGATGCCTCTAAGATAGACACAGGCTTGCTAGCTACTTTGGCAGTAATATACCTAACATTATTGATTATTTTGGATTTAGCAGACATCCAAAACTGTTCAATAAATGTAGTAGAGACTACAGGACTTACAGTGAGAGCATAGTGAATGGAGCTTTGCGTATGAAAGTTGATAATCTCATGAAACTCTATATTCCCATCAGTCTTTTCCAAGTAAGCAACCTTGTTGTATTTAGGGCATGATTTAAGAACAGCCATACTTGATGAATTGATAAGCGCCGATGAGTAAAAGTTTAGGGTTTGATAGAAGAAAGCGATTAAGAGAGTTTACGTGAGTAAACTGTGCAATTGAGATGGGTTTATATAGGTTGAACAAACCCAAAATCAAAGAAACCGTTTCAATTTACACTTTAGACCCTTGGCGGTATTTTCTCCAACGTCTTTATAGCGATACTATCTTTGCCCAATGGTATTAACTTTGCACTGTCGGTACTAACTTTTGTCAACCAAAGAATGAACAAGTCTGGCAACAACAGTTCCTTAGTACTATCTATATCTCTTTCTAATGACTCTCTAAAACCCAAATAACTCTATGAAATTCATCACTATGGTCAAGATTCTTCTGCATACTGTACACTTCATACAAATTGTACAACAAATCATATTGCCTCCCCTTAGCTAATGCAGTTTATGGATTGATCATCCCAATAGTAACTACCTAGAAACTAGAAATGTTAACATCAAATGCTTGGTTAGAAGATCTACACATTTCATCAGTGTGTATATTTTGCACCCTTTGGTTAAAGTTTCTTCTATAAGCATTCATAATGAGTGGTGACAATATTGCAGATATGCTTTTGATTTGGAGTGAAATACTGGAGTCTTTTTACAATGCAATCATAGTACTCGTTTTTATAATGTTGATCTTTGTGTTCATGACAATTGAACCATAGTTTAACATTTGATTTTGAATCTACAAAACTTGCCCACAGCAAATTGCAGCAGCAACATATTCTGCCTCTGTAGTAGAAGTAGCCACAATTGTCTGCTTTTTGCATTGCCATGAAATAAGTCTCCTGCAAAGAAATTGACAACCTCCTGTTGTGGATTTTCCCTGCAATTTTTTCTCCATTCATTAGTCACTATTGAGTAGGGTTTTTTTTTTTTCTAGGTCATATGATGACACTCTAGGATACCAAAGGCCCCCGTTTGGTTTTTGCCTTTTAGATACCTAATGATTCTATTAACATGAATTTAGTTGGAGGTTTTGGCTGCGGACTGATGAATACATAGAAACAAGCACAGACTTGCAAAACATTATATCTGGCATAGAAGCAGTCTAGTAAATTAAAGAGCAATCATGGATCTATAAAGGTATACATCCACATCACTTAGTTTCCTCATCTTGTATCAATAGGCTTCTGGTCTTAATTGGCTGTTCTAGCAGTCTTTTTTACACTAGGCAAAATCTAACTTCTTCAAGTTTCTGCAAGATACTTATCTGACTTATAAAAATACCATCTTCTTTTTTTGACTTGTAATCCAAAGAAAGAAAGTGAGGCTCTCCCATAGAACTATTGAAACTCTAATCTTCATCAATGGCTCATAGTCATCACCACCAAGATCTCTTTGTAAAACCAAAAAATAATGTATCATCCACAATTAACTTATACTAACATGATATATTTTTGTCCTTCTTTAATGAAAAAGAGTCATGTCAATAGTTCCTCTTCTGTAATCCACTCTTCAATAAGAAAGTAGAGATAAAGTAGCCATTACTGGCTCTTATAAGAGCTTGCTGTAAAACCATTAGGAGCTTTCATAGTAAGTTACGGGCCTAGTATCACTTAATACTGCCAAATCAGTTAGTACTGCTCAATCCAGAACAAGAATGAATGATGCTATGCAAAAACCATATTCTATTTATAAAGGATATTCATCTGATAATTAAAACGACCATTTTAACAGTTAACTTCCAAATTACAACAGATATTTCAACAAAAGAGTTAATATTGTTAAGAGTACAAGGGTTAATACCGCTAGGCTAAAAGCAGAGGTTAATACTGTTAATGCCTCAGCTAGTTGGGTTTGGAAACCAAAACATTGAAGATTTTGTTTCATTTAGAGAGATGATTACATCTCAACTTCTCTAGTTAAGGGGAAGTTCGTACGCGACTTTGTTTATTTTGTCATCATCAAATAGGGGAAGATTGTTGGGATTCTAGATTTGATGAGACAAATTAAATCTTAAGGAATGAAACAAATAGGACTAAAATTGTTATTACAGAATACTTCAAGCTGGTGGAAAATTGAAGATAAGATGAAGATTTCAGGGTAGATCTAATATATTAATGATAATCTACAAGAAGATATTAGGAGATTAATTCTTAAAGGTTTTAAATATATTGTTTGTTCTTATCTTTCTATTGTAAACTTGATATCTCTCATATAAAGAGATTATCTGGCATATGGGTTAGATATCCATCCATAGTAAATAGAGCTCTCCTGATGAGTGTTAGATAGTTAGTTAGCAGTTCGATGATGAGAGTCGATATTACACATAGTTTTTGTGGGTGTAGCCCAATTATAGTTGGCGGTAATAGGAAAACGTTTGGATAGAAAAACCTTGTTAAACATCATTGTTCTTGTCTTTTGTTATTTCGCTGCATCATTTGTTAATATTTGATGTTTCTATTTTCCTAGAATCGAGTCATTTTAATAACGATTCTAAGGGGTTCCTAACAGTTCCACAATTTCATGTAGAGACTCGTTTTGCCCATCTAGGATTAGTTCTTACAGTAATATTTGAACACGCAGCGGATTTATAATAAGAACCAATATTACCAAAAAAGGTTTTAACCCAAACATTGAAGGCTTCATAATATTTGTTTAGATTAAATGAGGCTTACACCATCTATCTAATAAATTAAAACTAACTACTTACTACATAACACATACGAACACGTGGTGTTTGCTAGACGTCTCTCATAGGAGTTTTAGCTTTTTGGGATGCTAAAACCTATTCAACCTACCTTCTTTATATACTAGAGAGGATAGGGTTTATAAGAAAACCTAGCTTTGTTAAGACGACTTACTTTAATATTGACATTAAGTCCTTATTGTTTCATCTTCTTCTTTGTCTTCAATATTTGGTTTTGTAATCATCAAATCTCCAATCCCCACAATCTTACCATAGTGCATTTTACAAAACAATCTTCATGTATGAAACAATCTTCAATGGCGTCCCCTGTATTAAGGATCTTCTTGTACATGTCACCACTTTAAAATAAGTTGCAAACCATATAGTCTTCTTCCCCATTTTTATAATCATCTAATAGGGGTTCTGTAGATAAGCAACTTGTGAAACACTTTCCTTAAGTGTCATGTAGATGCCGTTAAACATTGTTAACAATTAAGCTTCTTGGAAATTATGCTACATCTCTTAATCTCAAACTCAGTAAGCTCCAAGTAGTTAATTTCTTGATGAAGAAAAAATGAGTATAACCCATATGTTGAAGAAGTAGAATTTCCTAAACTTGTGTCTTATGTCTTGCACTATCCACATGACGTCAAACTTATACCAAGACCAAAATATAAGTAGATCGCAATCTCTTAACAAAATCCTCATCTTCTATAACATGAGACACTGAGCACAACAACGTAACTCCTTAAAGTGATAGCAAATGTACGTAGTAAGCATCATAAGGTAGATCGTACACCTTTGCTAGATTCATCAAGTCTTCGTCAACACCATTTAAGCATGAACAAGTTATCTTTAAAAGGGGATTGAAACCTTTCAAGATATGATAAGACACGCACCTGTGAAAATCAACTACAACATCAAATAAGCAATAACCAATTTTCTTCATAATAATCCCCAAAAACGAGCCATAATATCATCATCTCTCCGAGATCCAAACGCGTCAAAAACATGTACTATCCGATATCGGTCAAAGCTACCAGTACAAACTCTTTTATCGGACATAACCAACGGTACAAACTGATCAACGCTAGCGGTATTAATCAAACTGCCATTTAGCAACACATTTTCTGTCCCAAAACTGTTACAACTTTGTTACTGTTCCATCACAAAGCTGTCACAAAAATCTGTTAGCGACACATTATCTGTCACTATACTATTGCTAAACTATCGCTAATGAGTGGTTCTCCTTCCTTCCAAGGCTGTTAGTAACACTTTGTCTGTCGATGTTCTGTTGCTGATCTGTCACTATTCGAGCAGTACTAACCTTGAATGAGCGGTACTAAACCAAAACGTACACTTAACTTGATTCCATCATGATATCACAAACAGTACAAACACATTACAAGCAGGAGTAATATCCTTGTTGTCAAACTCCAAAGTGTACTAACACTTCCCCTTGAACGAGCATCAACCTGGCAGCACATTTTCTTTGGAAGCACTAAATAAAATCAGTTGTCCATGTGAACTTGAGTACTAGCCCATCAGATGATTTTATTCACGTCAGGTTCACCAGCCCATCACAATATCTTGAGTATAGAAACTCAGTACACTCCAAAAATCATGCATCCATATTCACCAGCCAACACAAAAATCCCATGACATATATGGAACGAAGTTAATATGGAGTAAAGTGTAATCCCTAAAAATCAGCCAAAATCCACGCATACAATCATAACTGCATCCATAATAAACTAACCACGACAATTATGGGAAAAAGATAACAAACCCTAATAATCAGGGTTTTCTATAACAAATCTTTATTCTAACTTCACAAACTGATATCCTTTCCATATATGTGGTTATGACTGAACACAAATCCAAACACCATATAGCAGTACACAATTAAAACTGCTGTAACACCTTCTTGCCCATAACACACCAATCTAAAAATCATGATTAAACCATAAAAACTCCATACCTGCTGTCAACCAAGCTTGAACACCATTAGAAGGTTTTGCTTGACACAATTGTAGATTCATGTATCACCTGCTGCTTTAATTGACTCCATATCATTAAATCTGGTATCACCATGACATCAGGAATAGTAATAATGATTATAAGAATAAAGACATAATGAATCAGTATCACCACTATTGATGTCTTCAAGAACATAGCATATAATCAACTTTGCAGACTCAAAATCTTTCAACAAGCAACAAATAATGCAAACATGAATCGTTTATATCAAACTGTTGTGAAGTCCTAGCACGTAAATATTTTAACCAGCAGATCTAACAAATCGTAAACAATTGATCATGAAGAAAACATGATATTGTGAAGATTTAAAACCTTTATTGTTGACTTTCTGCTCCTCACTTTCTGCTTTTTCTAAAATAGGGTTTGCTCAAACCCTAATGTCTTCGATTTTTCTTTATTATTGAAAAACAGAAAATTAGACACGAATAAAACCCTGTAGAATCCTAGATATCAAGAGCAACCTGCTCTGATACCACATGTAGAGAATCGCTTTGCCCATCTAGGATTAGTTTTACAGATAATATTGAACACGCAGTGGAATAATAATAATAACAATATTACCAAACAAGGTTTTAACCGAACATTGAAGCCTTCATTATATTTGATCAGAATAAATGAGGCTACACCAACTATCTAATAAATTAACTACTACTACTACTAACACATACGCACACGTGTGTTTGCTAGACGACTCTCATAGGAGTTCTAGCTTTTCTGGATGCTAAAACTATTCACCCTACCTCTCTTTATATACAAGAAAACCTAGCTTTGATAAGAAGCTAACTTAATATTGCACATTAAGTCCTTGTTGTTTCATCTTTCTTCTTTTCTTCATATTTGGTTTTGTAATCATCAAATCTCAAATCCCAACAAAATATCTCTTAGTTTATCTAAATAACACATGCTCCTAAGTGCTAAATGCTAACATGTTTTACATGATGATTGCATTTAAAATTATCACATTTTGTATGCGTTATTTTACATGACTTACTTGTTAATTGTGCACCTACACTATGTTAGTTTAATGTATGACAATATATATTTAAATGTCATAAAGTCTTACACATTAACCTTGTTGATTATTGTGTTGGTACATGCTTAGATAAACTTAGATTCTTAAATCTATATATCTTATGCATCTAGGTATATATCTTCTCACACTAGAATATTTTTCTTCGCGTCCATGTCACAAATGTAAAAAGTCAAAAGAGTCATAAAACGGTTTTATATCTCCTAGAGTCTTCACTCACACATTCTCTTAATCATCATCTTGCTTTCTTCTGAATAATCCACTCTTTGTCAAGAAAAAGTTAATTACAAATCTAACACTCCTACTAGTAGGTTTGACAACTTAAATATTTCATCCGAAATATTCAAGTATGTTTAACTTTCGATCGCAAACGTTAAAGGTCATATCCAA
This sequence comes from Tanacetum coccineum, assembly GCA_026074375.1. Classification (NCBI taxonomy): domain Eukaryota; kingdom Viridiplantae; phylum Streptophyta; class Magnoliopsida; order Asterales; family Asteraceae; genus Tanacetum; species Tanacetum coccineum. Next base: position 12,945 of record BQNB010005417.1, on the reverse strand, counting down.
AAATCCCTATTCAAGCCTTTTAACAACATTAGTTAAAACGCTCTCCTTTTCTCTTCGACGAAAACACTCTTTGTCGTTCGATCACACCTCTTCCTTCTCACTCAACCACGCCTCTTCAACCATAGAGATGGCTAATCTCCTTCCTCCACTATTTCCACTACCACATTTAAGACAATCGTATACCTCGTCATGTGATTGTTCTACGAATATTCTCAATGCTCAGGAAGAGCTACATAACTTTTTGAGTATAGTTTATCGTACGCTAACCATCATCTGGCTTGACATTGTCAAGCTTGTCGTCTCTATCTTCGTTTGTTTTGTTCTTTATTATTATTATTATTATTATTATTTTCTCGTACGAAACACACCAAAGATACATCACCATTTCCATCGGGACAATGTCCAAAAGGAAACATCTCCATTCGAATAGGTTGCGTCTGAACATAACATCGTCGACATTCTTTCTTTACCCCTCAACCACGAATCATTAAATTTTCTTTGTCTATGTCTAGGAATGATGGAACACATTGCGTAAATCTTTCTCTTCTCTTCTACTAGTCTCTATTCTAGTCTATTCTCCATTCCGTGCGTCGTGACAACTTAACTGCTTCATCCGGAGTACTTTAAGTATTTTTAATTAGCTAAATGCAAATTAAAATGTCACTCCTTTCACAAAATTCATCAAGCCTAAACTCCTCTCCTGTTGGCGGTCCGGCGGCCCCCAGATCTATTCTGGCGGCCCCCAAATATATCTGGGACCGCTGGCAGTAGGCTTGAGATATCTGTCATTTCTTTTTAAATCATTAAACGAACACCCCCTCTCTCTTCTACTACAAGCTAACGTCTACTTTACACCCAAATCTATGCCCAACATCTCTCTAAAGATCAATGGGTCATTCTCTTATCTCAATTCCCATAAGCACTGTTGCTTATGTTGTCAAGAGAATTTCATAATAAAATGCGTCTCATTCTCCAATACATTCCTTACAATCGATATACCTACAATCTATCATTACACAATAAATTCCCTCACATACAAATCTTGCTCCTCACATCTCGTAAACGTCTTTTCTAACCTCAAATGGTTTTTTCACTTCTAAACGGTTCCTCTCTTTTTTAATAGTCGTCTCACTTCTAATAGTCTTTTTACTTTCGAAGTTTCTTCACACTTCTAAACGTTCCTTTTCACTTATAATAAGTCTTATCTTCTCTAACGTTTCCTCTCACGATTAAACATTTCTTCTCTTTTAATAGTCATGTTACTATTAAAATTCCTCCTATATCTCTCCTAACTTAATTATTTCATCCGAAATATTTAAGTGATTTGCTAAATGCAAATGTCACTCCTTCGCTAAACTTTCCACTTTCTAGAAAGTGAAGAACATAAAGAAGATATTCAATCTTCAAGTGTTATTGAGTTACCACATTTTTAAGTCTCTCATTATTATTCAACCATGAAAGAACTACCACCTCATTTCACATCCCACTTTGTTCCTCAATATTGTCAACCAACAAAACACCAAACAAAACTTTAAATTCCCAATCATCCACCTTTGTCTCAATAGGATCATATGCACATCAATTCTAAGTGGAAAAGATATAACAATCTTTTCTATCAACCTCTCGTCAACACGTTCCCTCTTTAGTATCACTCATCTTTTCCCACTTTTCGGCTCTATGAAATCATTTTCATTCACATCCAAGAACACATCGTCTCCATCCTCGTCTGCACATCGTCTCCATCCTCTGTCTTATTTTTCATTTATTCTTTCTTAGGGTATTATATATATATCTATAATAATATAGTATATAAATATAGTGGTATATAAATATATATATATATATATATAATATATTAAATATTAGTAAGTGATGGTACGAAAAAACATGATATTGTAAAGAAAAAAAACCTAAAAACCAAACTACATGGAAAAATTTACAGAATATTATACAAATTAAGGGTAAAAAATAAAAATAAGAAAAAGAAAGAAGGGATATTGTTACAAACTACCTTTCATTCTCACACCTAACACACATCAGATCAAAACACACATCAAGCACCGATCAATATGTCAGTTTCAAACAAACACCGATCGATAAAAACCAATCGAAAAACACAAATAAAAAAGTTATGATTAAACTACACCGATCAAGAAAATATTAAGGAATCAATGGAATCGCAACATTATTCTAAACACGCATATTCACTCAAACGAATCTTCTTATTCAGGTTATATATAAATTCATTTAGCTCATTTTAAATTTATTTCTTTCTTATTTTATCTATTTTGTAATTTATAAGACTTAACACATATAAATCTATAATATAATGATTTTTGAAGTTTTGTTGAATGTTTATCCTCATATCAGAATGTACCCCCTACCAGGTATGGAACAAATTTGAGAAAAAATGAATGAAAAAATGTGTTTATGAAAGTTGCACACTAGGTGTTTAATAAAATGTTTAATTGAGATTTTATAATTGGGATGCACTAATTTGTAGCATATATGTTTATTATTGAATGATATGACATATTAAGGAATATGTGTGTATATTTACAACATCAGGATACATGTTTCTAATGTGTGGAAGGTTAAGGCATCTATTAGTTTGTTTGTTTAAAGCATTTGTTTTAATATTTTAGGGCATCAGTTTGTTTGTTTATTTAAGGCATCTGTTTTAATATTGTATTAGGGCATCAGTTCGTGTATTTAGTGCTTATGAATTAATAATGTATTAGGGCATCAGTTTTAAGATTGTGTTAGGGCATTTGTTTGTTTGTTTGATTAGTGCATCATGTTATAAGTTAGAGCATTTGTTTGTTTGATTAGTGCATATACACTTTCAAAAATCGGGTCTAAATGGTCATTTAAAAAAGATGAGTCAAACGGGTCTTTTCTGGTCAGGTCAATCCTAACTTTTTCTTAAAAAGCACCGGTTAGTATAATTTTACTAGCGTAGCATTAGAAGAAATGACAGGATGATAGTGATATAGCATCATAATTTCTATTTACTTCTCCATTTTCCTGTTGGCGTTTTCATTGTCTATATAATTTTTGTTACTAATCTTATATTTTACGTGACCATGTGGCTTAGTGCATCGATGACCAAATTAGGGCATCAATGTATGTTATGTTTAGTGAATCCGTTTAAATGTTTAGTGCATCATTGGTCATAATAGGGCATCCATTTGTACTAATAGTGCATCATTGGAAATACTTGGGCATCTGTTTGTATGATTAGTGTATCAATGAACAAATTAGGGCATCATTGGTCATAGTAGGGCATCCATTTGTATGTTTTGTGCATCGTTGGAAATACTTAGGCATCTGTTCGTGTGTATAGTGCATCGATGAACAAATTAGGGCATAAGTGTATATGTTATGTTTAGTGTATCCGTTTGAATGTTTAGTGCATCATTGGTCATAATAGGGCATCTGTTCGTATGTTTAGTGCATCGATGACCAAAAATTAAATTAAGGACTATCTGTTTCATGAAATAATAGACCAAAAATGATAAATAATAGATTAAAGCATCATGCAATACATTATGGTATACATCTTATATGATTAGAGAATGTGTTTTGTGAGATTAAAGCATCATAAATTAATTTAAGGCATCTATTTGTTTCATGAAATAGCATCTGATTTAAGGGCATCTGTTTGTATGAATTAAGTGCATATGTTTAATCAAGGACATATGTTTGTTTAAGGGCATCTGTTAGTATGATTTAAGGGCATATGTTTGTATGATTTAAAGGCATCTGTTTGTTTAAAGGCATTTGTTTGTATGATTTGAGGGCACTTGTTTGTTTGTAGGATTTAAGGGCATATGTTTGTTTAACGGCATATGTTTGACCCATGAATGCTCTTATGTGGAACTCTCTTTTGTGTGACCTTCTGTTAACTGCCAAAATTTTGGAAAAATCCCTAGTTAGTGTAGTATTTGGAAAGTCAAAAGATCATAGTTGAAATAAATTTCTTTAATCTTTGAAATAATTTTGATTAACTCAAGTAGATAAACTTTATAATACGAAATATATCAAACTAGGACACTAGTTAAAAAATGAATAAGTAGATTGTACTTTTAATACACGAACACCTGACTGTGGTGTCAAAGCTTGAAATTTTTTTACCATCCGTTGAAAGTTTTACACGTGTTGAGCGTACCATGAACCGGGCTCAACTTTGTGTTGGTGATGTGGACATAACTTTTTGTGTAAAATATGTTGCTTATATCAGATCATATGATTAGAGAATCTGCTTTGTGAGATTAAAGCATCATAAATTAATTTAAGGCATCTATTTGTTTCATGAAATATCATCTGATTGTTTTAAAGGCATCTGTTTTGTATGATTTAAGGGCATCTGTATGTATGATTTAAGGGCATCTGTTTAAATGATTTAATGGCACATACACAATCAAGCGTCATCTCCTCTCGTCCTCTTCAGAAGTTGGATAAATGAACTTTGCTTTAGCTTGCAAAAATAATGGTAATTATCTAAAAGTAAAATAAATCTACTAGTTATCCTTTTCAAAATAATTTTAAAGTATTTTATGCTTATTTCGCAAGCCATGTCAACCTTTTTTGTTCACAAAAATGTATGTTGTAAAAAAAATTAGGTAACCATTAAATAATGTGAACCTAACTTGTTTTGAGGATTTTATATGGTAGGTTGGTAAAGGTGATACATCGATGATCCCATTGATCATAGTTGTTGGATGAGACCAGAATATATTGACTAAGAACAACCATTGACTAAATGCTCTAGTTTTTGTGATCATGCTGCCGAGGCAGATGCTCTTGCTTATGCATCTATTGTCTTTGAAGACAACAAGGCGTACTCGAAGAACTTATTCATGGTGCTACAACCCTTTGGAAGTTTGCAAGTTATCATCGTGGTATGTACACGACTGGTGGAGTCGATGCTGTAACTTTCTACAATTCAAGTATGTATCGGGGTGAGTTTGTTTGTGGTCCTAATTTCTATTCCACTAACGAGCTACGCAAGTTTCTCGAAACACATTGTTCATCCACAAAATCTATATAACAATTAACAGATTAACTAAAAATATAGAAACAATATTCTTACAATTATAATATAATACTTTTCAATAACATGATTGAAGCTGGTGTGTTTGTCTTTTTATAAAAGTTGGAGTTTAATGATTATATTTGGTGTTTGGGATATTGGTTTGTTTAATGAATGCTAGTTATAGTTTGGATATTTAAGTATGAGGATTATTTGATTAGATTATGATTATAAGCAGGAGCAGATAATCATCTACAAAAGAAAGCAATGTAGGAGCTAGCTGATAATATTTATTAGAAGTAAATTATGAAAATAGCTTATTTCTTATAAGTTAAGCAATTAATAAGCAACCATATTAATCAGTTAATGATTAGTTGTTTTCTTCATCCAGCATCCAGAAACTAAAAATTGCTTATTTGCTATTTAAAGAAAAAGCAATAAGTGGATAGGGTGAAAAAGCAACCCCAGACACTCATTATATGTGATATTGCATTGGTAAAAGGATATCACTGAAGATTGCAAGCTCACTATTGGACTTGGATCGGGTAGTGTAATTTTTGGGTCTAGGGAAGACGACAAGGATGCTCTAAAATCCCTTTCGGAAATAAAGTTCACATAGGATCAATCAATAGAATCACTGGCTGCTAAAATTGTGAAACACTTCTAAATACATGTTTTGAAAATGGGCAGCTTGGGTGGCTGTGAAACAGGTAAAAAAAGGTCGCTTGTTTGGAACAAGGTATACTCATTCAAGGCCTTACGGGAATTGAGTATTATTAGGGCATCAATGAGTATTTTAGTGCATCATTAGAATTATTAGGGCATCTGTTTGTTATCATTTAGGAACAAATTGAGTTTGTTTACTATTAGCATTTAGGATTGTTTAGCCACTGTTTACAATATATTGGTATTGTATTATAAACTACTTGTATTGTTATATTGCTTTAAGGAGCTTATACAATATATTTGGTTGCAGATCAACATTGTCAAATAAATTCCATCCTCATTTGGAAGACGGGATGTATCCATCAGTGGAATTAAGGAAGCTAGAAGTTGAAGCAAATGAAGTATTTACTATATATTGTGTTTGCACAATGAGTAAACACTATAGTTTCTTTTGTTTCATAGTAGATGTATGTACAGAGACATGGTATTTCCAGCCTTAATGTCATCACCAAGTCTTGTTTGCTTTTCTAGACTCGTTTACCCAAAAAGTATTGAAATAGATAGATACTTGGTACAAAAACGTTACTGCAATGGACATATTTTTTAAATTGCCACATTAAAGCATGTAAAACTATCATAAAACTAAACAGTATGAAAGTTGTATTCCTGATACAGTTTTGGGTTCTGATTTTAGTAGAAAATTGACATAAAATCTAGTTCGATGACTGAACAAAACTGAGAAAATAAATTACTTTAACTTCGATGAAAAAAGTCACATTTTAGTAAAATATCCTTGCAAACACCTGTACAATTCTTTATGATGATTTCTCAAGTCATTTGTACAGAATTCGTGTCTTGTTCAAAGTCCGGTTTGTAACTAAACCGATTCTAATCCAATACCAAAAAATGATACAACCTCTGCTACAAGATTGGGATCTTGGTTCCAAAATTTCCATAGTTTCAGTTCCTATGCTATATCAGACAATTAACCATCATACATAAGTAGAAACCCAACGAGTAGTCATTTGTCATCCTTTGGCAGATTGATTGAACTTTCCCTTCCCCATCATAGTAATCAGCAAACTCCATTGATCAACTTATCCCCATGACATTTGTGAGGTTCCTCTCTAAAGCATCACTTCGTCCAACTTTAGTGGTATCTCTCTTCCGAGTACATCTTTGTAATCCAATCACTAAAACTTCCCGTATTTATAATATATAAAATTAAGTCAAAATTTTATATTGAAGCTCAAGTTAGACCAACTACAGGAGAAAACTAGTCAAAAGATATACATTAAAATCATATGATTTAGGAAGTTACTTGCTTAGGACAGTTCCAACAAACTCGAGGATGACCAAATCATTCTCCTCTCATGATCTAACTATTTCCCTTCTACAATATCTGATCTGCAATAACAAACTTCCTTATATAATGTTGCTTATATAAGATCATATGATTAGAGAATCTGTTTTGTGAGATTAAAGCATCATAAATTAATTTTAGGCATTATTTGTTTCATGAAATAGAATTCTAATTGTTTTAAGGTATTCGTGTGTATGATTTTATTTTAAGGCATATTTGTGTGATTTAAGGGCATCGTCTTATTTAAGGGTATGTTTGTATGGATTAAGGATTATTTATTTGATATGTTGTTTTGTTTAAGGGCATATGTTTGTTTGATTAAGGACATCTGTTATGATCAAGCTCTCGCTCAAATAAGGTTTGACGTTTAATAGAGTTAGGAACTCAGCTTTTGCGGCAAGAGATCTAAACAATGAAAGGATAGTTAAAAGACATGAATACACTACCTATGACTCATGAGATATTCAATACCAAAAAACATCCATTACAACCAATTGTACATGTTGCTCTTAAAACAATAAATAGAGCATTTTTCAAGCGGAAAACATCCTTGTTTACAAACTTGCATCGAACATTGTTGTACAAAAACTAAAATGGTAAAAGGTATAAACTATATGGAAACCTAACAATTATCATCCATCTTTCTTACTAACTAAAGACGGTTGCTTTATAAATCTATACCACGAAAACTACCATCCACTAAGCAGCAAACAAGAATGATAAGTGCAAACATCTTTATATAAACTTCACATTTTTATGAGGACATCTGAAAAACATATGCATATAGCTATACAATCGCAAAACTGTCCACTACGAGCATAACTCTACGTTCCATAGATTTCCTAATTCAAACAGCCACAATTCTACAACTCAAACACTAGAATAACATTAAGTTCAGAAGTGCAGCCATGTTTACAAACATAACAATGGTGAGGCAATCACATTCATCATGTACAAAGTAAACACTGCTCAAGAACTAATTGCATCATTCAGAAATGGATACATTACCTGTTGAAAGCAGGTTAGTAATCAGCTGGAGCGCCTCCCTTTTCTCTACCAAATTCACCAGGTGGTCCTCTTGGTCCACCACGACATCCATCCCTATCACCGAACCTTGGCCTGTCTCCTTCTCTTGGCGAACCACTGAAAAAAGAAAAAAACAGAATACAATGATTCAGCACAAGTAGTTCAAATCATTAACAAACATAATGTAGCATAAAGGGTGTTCATGATTGCTTATATTTTTATACTTCCAAGTATTTTGAAGCAAAACTTATGGTGGTTTGATAAAAACAAACAACTTGTGCTTTTAGATTAAACTATCTCAATGTTGCCATCCTTCTTACAAGCACCAAGGAAAAATACAACAAGTCACATTGTCCCATTTAGCGAAGCCATATTTCAGTGCGTGGTCAAATGGCTTTGCAATTTCCTCTTGAATACTCCATCTTTTATCTTCTTCCTATATGTATTACAATAAGAAAAATCCATTATCTAAATAATGAACAAAATAATTAAATAAACAGTTGATGAATCATAGTGTAAAATTAGTGCATCACTGCTATAAAATTTCATTGAGACATTTTAACAAACACTTTGTATGCAGTTTTATAAACACGCTTTATATGCAATTTTTTTCTCAATTTCGTTTCAAATAACTATCATATACAATGAATCATATCAATAAACTCCTATATTCAATATATCAATGAACAGACATGTCACCACCGAAGCAAATTTCAATGAACAAAACCCAAACTTATAATAAACGATAATTTGTACAAATAACACTAACAAACACATATATATGGTCTATATTTGAATTTAAATAGCAAAACTAATAAAATTGTAATCGACATCAGTTAAACAAATTACCTTGATCTTCAATTTGAGAAATTATGACGAGAGGATCAAGTGCATCTGATAATAAACCTTGTTTATTGTGTTAATTGCAAGATTTAATCAAAAGAATATAAAGGAGAAGAAATCTGTGAGAGTGTGGATCGATCAGAGAAAAAGGAAAGAAAAAAAATGAAAAGAATAAAGCATTATATATGGTAAGGAAAAAATAGGGTGAATTTATATAATCGTTCCTTGAAGAATGAACGAAGTTACAATCAGGTGCCTGTAGTTTGGAGGAAAAAAAGGAGGGGAGGGAGGTTTGATCCAACGGTTATGGATAGGTTTTCTAGGTTTTCCATCAAGATGAGGTTTTCTCATGATCCCATCTCTCTCTCTCTCTCTCTCTCTCTCTCTCTATATATATATATATATATATATATATATATA